>CAUYQU010029882.1:0-19765 GCA_963574635.1 Cheracebus regulus | reverse complement strand
CCTCTTTCTCTTCCTCTTTCTTTCTCTCTTTCATTCTTTTTTTTCTTTCTTTTGCTGTTTCTTTCTTTCTCCTTTTCTCTCTTTTTCTAAAATCTCTTCCTCTTTCTCTTTCATTCTTTTTTTCTTTCTTTTGCTGTTTCTCTCTTTCTCCTTTTCTCTCTTTTTCTAAAATCTCTTCCTCTTTCTCTCTTTCATAAAAAAAAAAAAAGAGAAAGTACTATCTGAGAAGCCAGGAATGAGAAGGGTTTCTTTCTTTTTTTTCTTTTTTTTTTTTTCCTGAACATAGCTGTAAAACTGTTCTGAGAAGAGAAGTGTTTCTAAAAGAAAGCAATAGTGTCTACTGTAGTAGAGAAAAAGTAGGGTGAGGCTGAAATGAGGCTACCGAGTCATTGGTGACCGTGGTGAACAGCAGTTTCAGTGGAGGGGTGGGAACGGAAGCTAGACTGCTGTGGCTTGGGGAGTGAGTATGAGGCGAAGATCTAGAACAAAAGGCTTTTTTGAGAAATATAGTTGCAAGGGAAGGAAGGAAAGAGGGTGGTATTTTGAAGAGGCAGCAGAGGAGATAGGTTCAAAGATTTTATTTTTTTTAAAGGTGGAGGAGTGGAGTGGAGACCTGAGCTGATACAGGTTGAAGGGAGAAGAGATTGAGAAATGTAGCCAGTGAAGGTGCCACATCTCTTTGAATACTCCATATTATTGTGGGAGTCTTAAACTGTGCTGTGTTGCTGAAGCCTGCAGTCACTAGAGCATGGGGCAGACAAGGGAGACCTTGTCATTCGTAAGTAATCATAGCACCATTTATTGAGCAACTGCTGCCTGCCAGGCATTTTTCTAGGTACATCTAGATACATTAGACACATCTCTAATGCTCACCACAGCTCCCAGAAGTCAGTATTGTCACTATTTTCCAAATGCAGAAACAGGCGAGTTAAGAAACATTCAGCTAGTTAGTGGTGGAGCCAGTTTCAACCAGGTTTCTGGAACTCCATGATGTATTCTTTCTGCTTCCTAGTGCTATTTTTTTTTCCCCCCCATTAAATGGAGTTCAGTGTTGAAACTCTAAAGAGGGCCCTTGCAGACGGCAGGGATAGGTGGCCTAGAGGGACAAAGGTAGAGTTCTGGAGCTGGTGCTAGCCTGGAGGAAGCATGACTTAATCTCTGGGATAAGGGAGGAGGGTCTTGGTCTGGCCTTACTCTACCTTTTCTTTACTTTGCCAGTGGCTCTGGGGGTTTCAGGCTTTTATTCTATTTTTCTGTGTCTTTCTGTAACTTCTTACCAGGACCCCTGAAGCCCCAGCTGTTGTGTGCTATGGACTGTTACAGAGGAAAAAAGAGGATCAGCCTCCAAGCCCAGAGGGGCTTGTCCTTTTCGACAAGCTACTCATGAGGAACTGCTGAGTTGTAGCATGGCACTCTCTTTGGTACAGTGGTAGGCTTCTTCCTAAGTATTTTTTTTTTTGAATCGAATAATTTTGATTCAGTAGAAAGAGCAAATCTCTGAGAATTAGAAGACATGATTTCCAGTCTAAGTGATGAACTAGGTTGCCTCAGGTGAGTCATTCTCCCTTTGCATATTTACTTGACGTAAGATAGGGACTCAATTTTACTCATCTTTGTATCCTGAGGAGCTGGCACATGGCCTGACTGAATAAGTGTCCTGAGTAAGTTTATTATGGAGCTAATTAATCTGCTCATATATTAAATGAGAGAATTGGACCTTTTGATTTCTAAAGATTTGTCCAATTCTAAAGTGTATTGTTCTATGAAGGCTTATGATGTTTTAATTATAAAATAATAAATACTGTTACTTACTTAGCACCTATTATTTGCTAGGCATTGTGTGAGACTCTTTACATATTTATTTTATTTAGATGATTTTTAAAAATTTTAAATTTTGTCTTTGTGCTTTAGAAATACTGTGGTCTCTTAGGGTATAAGCTGCATGAGGACAGTACCAGTGCCTGTTCACTGCTGTAGATTTAATGCTGAACATAATGCTAGGCATGTAATGGATGCTCAGTAAGTTTTTGTTGAACAAAGGAATGAGTAGATGTCTCACCATCCATAAGATAACAATCCTTTAAGATAGGTACTATTAGTCCCATCGTTTGGATAAGAAAATTGAGGCTAAAAGGTCACAGAACTAATAAATGGCTGAGAGAGAAAAGATTCAACCCCAAATCTAACTGTTAAATTGGTACCTTTACCACTGAACACCAGCGTGCCTTCACTTATTTGATGTTTTAATTGCAAATTTGAAAAGAAGGAAGACAGTAAAGAAGAATGCAAGAGCAGAAAGTAAAATTTTTCTTGAGGGATGGAGACAGGGTTAGAGGTCGGGCACTGAAGTTTAAAAGTTGGCAAGTATCTCTAATACCTTAAGAATAAAACGGGGTTTATAAGCTTGGGAAGCTGGAAGGAGGGGGAAGAATAAAAAGGGATTATAATGGCAGTTACTATTCACTGGGAACTTTGTTTATTGAATATCTCATGGCATTATAAGTCCTCTTACATAATTTTAACTATCATCTGTTTATTGATAACTCAAATTTGTGTTTCCAGCTTAGATTTCTCCCTGAATTTTAGACTTGTATATCTAACCTAACCTTTTAATTAGATATCTAATAGGCATTTTAAACTTAACAAGTTTTACTTACATGGAATCTCAGTATATCCTGTTGGTTCTACCTTTAAAATATATCCAAAATCCAGATATTCTTCATTACCTCTGCTCCTACCACCACCCTGATCTGAGTTACCATTATCTCTTGCCCCTTCCTTCCTTCCTTCCTTCCTTCCTTCCTTCCTTCCTTCCTTCCTTCCTTCCTTCCTTCTTTCCTTCCTTCTTTCCTTCCTTCTCTCCCTCCCTTTCTTCTCTCCCTCCTTCCCTCCTTCCTTCCCAGAGTCTCACTCTGTAGCCCAGGCTAGAGTGCAGTGGCGTGATCTTGGCTCACTGCAACCTCTGTCTCCCAGGTCTCAGTTCAATCAATTCTCCTGCCTTAGCCTCCCTAGTAGCTGGGATTACAGGCAAGTGCCACTGTTCCCAGCTAATTTTTGTGTTTTTAGTAGAGATGAGGTTTCCCCAGACTGGTTTCGAACTCCTGACCTCGTGATCCACCCGCCTCAGCCTCCCAAAGTGCTGGGATTACAGGCATGAGCCACCGTGCCTGGCTCAGAGTGATCCTTTCAAAACGTAAATACAAATCATATAATTCTTCTGTTCAAAATTGTTCAGTGGCTTTACAGATCTCTCAGGAAAAGCCAAAGCCCTTAGAATGGCCCGTGAGGTCACATGTGACTTGGCTTTCAATTACCTGTCTTAGCCTCATTTCCTCTCCACTTGCTCATCCTGCCCCATTGGCTTTCTTACTATTTGAGCAATAGAGACAGACATACTCTTGCTTCAGGGCCTTTGCATTGGTTCTTTCTTCTTTCCTTAACTTTCTGCATGGCTCATGCCTTATTTCCTTCAGATCTTTTGGTCAAATGTCAACTCAGTGAGGCTTTCTCCAATCATTCTATTTAAAAATAGCAATCCCTCCTTCACAGCATACTGCAACCTCTTTCTCTGTTTTTCATGACAGGATTTATCACCATCTGGTGTATTTATTGGTTAGGCTTTCACTTTGCCCCCTACTCCCTGTTAGCTCCATAAGAGCAGGGATTTTTGTTGATGGCTAAATCCTTAGTGCTAGAATACTGACTGGCACATAGCATATCCTTAATAAATATTTGTTGACTGAATAAACAATGATTGGAAAACCTTTTTGGGCCAGGTATATTTCTTGATGCTTTATATATATTTGTTTACTTTTCTTCACAACGGTCTTGCAGGATACTACTACCATTCTCATTTTACGAATGGGTAAAGTTATTGGCCAAGATTGCATGGCTAGAAAGTTTAAAGCCTAGGCCTATTCTGCTTAATATATTGTCAAGCTCAAATAAAATATTATAGAAGGATGGCTTCTAATTGTTGCTTTGCTGCTGAATGGAGTGTGTAAACCACAAGCCTAGAAACCAGAAGAAAGCTGAAGTCTGAATTTCCTGAACTGGCCATTGCTCATTCACTCACTTGGGAGCAAACTGATATTTGTGACTGCGCTATACCTGGAAGCCTAAAATACACCTGGAAAAAGGCCTTTGTGTGAGTTCTTCCTGAGTACCACTTGACACATGTTTGGCTTGCATACACAGAATGTGAAGGGGGTTTATGATGATTGGGAAGTTTTTCTCCCCTACTTGGTAGGGGAGAAAAACTTCCCTAGTTGGAGATAGTATTAGTATTACTTTGGGCCAGTTGCTTCATGCCACTTTTCTTTCTTGAGTTTAATGTCAGCCAAGGCCAGAGTGCAAATCATTCTCAGGGTATACTGAGGTATGGCTTTCTCTTTGGTATGATGATTGGGGAGGGTAAGGCCAGAGCTGATCTCAAAGTAAGATGAAACTGGGGTCAGTGATGTCTCCAGGGTAAAATGAGGGTGGGATCAAGTACCATTCCAATAGAACTTTGTCATTTTAAGAATTTTGTTAGAAAGAAGGTGAGGGAGAATAAGATCTGGATCCAAATTCCCAGCTGACTGGAGGTATGGGTGTAATATATCTCCCTCCTAAGTCCCAGGTACCAGTAACTTTGGGGTGAGGGGCCTGGCGAAGTCCTGGGCTTATGAGAAACCCAGGCAGAGAGAGCAGAAGCAGATGTATTTGGTAAGGCTATTCTCAGTAATATGATAGAAGTAGAATAGTAGGAAGTGGAAAAAAAGTGATCTTGTGGTATTATATGGTCAATAACATATATAGAGTAGAGTGAATAGTGAGGCATGGATTAGAGTGGTACCCAGAGTGAAATGAGACTGGGATCAGAGCTGTTCCCAGGAAATAAGGAAACTATGAGAACTTTCCTTAGGGTGAGATACATCTGTGGGAAATGTGTATGAGGTGACAAAATCATTCCCATGGTGAAAGAGGAAAAAATATGTTTGAGCAACCATGAGTAGGAAGGAAAGCATAATGAGAGGAAAGAATTTTAGGGCAACATATTTAGGAGATGAGGCTAGGGAAACAAACAGATGCCAGATTATAGAAAGCCTTGTCTATCTTTTTAAGGATTTGAGACTTTTTTCTATGGGCAATGCAGAACCACTGAAAAATTTAAAATAAAGGATAGACATGGTCAGATTTCCTCCTGGTCATAATGACCTGTGTTGCTAGGGAAGCTGATGTCAGGAAAGATTAGAAAAGAGTATGGCGGTCTAGGGACTCTAGGCAGATATTTGTTGAAAGCCAAAAGTATCTGGCATATCCATCTGAGCAGAGATGCCAGAAGACTGGATGAAGCCTGACCTGAGTGAAGTCAGCAGAGGCTTTCCTGGACCTCGTCAAAAACTAAGGTTCAGCTGGGCATGGTGGTACATGCAGTTCCAGCTACTCAGGAGGCTGATGTGGAAGGATTGCTTGAGCCCAGGAGTTCAAGGCCAGGCTAGGCAACATATGACACCCTGTCTCTTAAAAAAAAAAATTAGAACTAAAAACCTCTGTACTAAATGCCACTGAATTGTTTACTTAAAAATGGTTAATTTAATATTATATGAATTTCACCTCAATAAAAGATTAAAATCAAACTAACAAATCTAGAAATCTTGTCCTGCCTGAGTCTGTGGGATTTGGCCAGGGTTTGCCTTCCTTCTGTAAGGTCTTGGCTTCAGTGGTAGCATTGGGGAGATAAGGATAGGACTAGGTATAACAGCAAGGATGAGACTCCAAGGCATGTTTCCTTGTCCATCCTTCCAGTTGGCTGCCAGAATCTTTCTAACAAGTCAATCTAATTGTGGCCCACCCCTACTCAGAAGTCTCTATGGTTTCCTATTTCTCAGAGATTCTAAAATCCAAGCTTCTCAGTCTGGTGTTCCTGGCATTCTATGATCTGGGTTCCGCATATTGTCTTTTCAGCAAACGTTTTTCTATGCTTTTATTCATGTTTTTCATTTTCCTTGGAATGTCTCCTTCTTTTTAAAATTGTTTTTGTGGCCAGGAGCAGTGGCTCACGCCTCTAATCCCAACACTTTGGGAGGCCGAGGTGGGCACATCACGAGGTCAAGAGATTGAGACCATCCTGGCCAACATGGTGAAACTCCGTCTCTACTAAAAAATACAAAAATTAGCTGGGCACGGTGGCGCGCACCTGTAGTCCCAGCGATTTGGGAGGCTGAGGCAGGAGCATTGCTTGAACCCGGGAGGTGGAGGTTGCGGTGAGCCGAGCTCACCCACTGCACTCTAGCCTTGCACCTGGTGACAGAGCAAGACTCTGTCTCAAAAAAAATTGTTTTTGTTTCTTTGAGACAGGGTCTCACTCTGTTGCCCCAGCTGCAGAACTCAACCTCCTGAGCTCAAGTGATCTTCCCACCTAACCCTCTTGAGTAGCTGGGACTATAGGCATGTACTGCCACGCCCAGCTAACTTTAAAAGTTTTTTGTAGAGATGGGGTCTCCTTGTGTTGCTCAAGCTGGTCTCAGACTCCTGGGCTCAAGTGATCCTCCTGTCTTGGCCTCCCACAGTGTTGGGTGTGAGCCACCACCCCCGGCCTACTTACCCTTTTCTATCTAGTAGACTCTTCATTATATGTCTCAGTTATCTTGCTGCGTTGTGGTTGCTTTGTATGTGGTTGCCACACAAGATTGGAAGTTTTTTAAAAACAGAAACACTGTTTTTTGTTTTGCTGTACCGCTTGGCCTTGTATTGCACAGAGATAGCACTTACTGATTTTTTTTTTTAGAGCAACTTTTATTCCCACCATAAATACTGAGTCACGAAAGTTAAATAAGTAGGCTTTGTTGTATTGTTCAGTGTAATGAGGCTCACAGGGGGCATCTATCCGTAACTGTCCCTTCCCACCCCTTCAGCTTCCCTTCCTCCTACCCCTCCACCTCCCCCTCCCTTTCACCTTCCCCTCTTCTCCTCTTTTTTTCCAAGCTCGCCAGCAGGTTTCATTTAATGATAACTGTAAACTTCAGGTTTCACGTAACAATAACTTCAAACTTCAGTATAGCTGGAGTTGGGAATAAATTTTTTTTTTTAGACAGAGTTTCACTATTGTTGCCCAGGCTGTAGTGCAGTGCTATAATTTCGGCCCACTGCAACCTCCACCTCCGAGGTTCAAGCAATTCTCCTATCTCAGCCTCCCGAGTAGCTGGGATTACAGGCACCCGCCATGACATCCGACTAATGTTTTGCATTTTTAGTAGAGGTGGGGTTTCATCATGTTGGCCAGGCTGGTCTCGAACTCCTGATCTCAAGTAATCCACCCGTCTTGGCCTCCCAAAGTGCTGGGATTACAGGCATGAGCCACCATACTCTGCCCACCCAAGCCTTTTCTCTGGATCCTGGAGCTAGAAAAGACCTCAAAGAATGGCCTAATGCTGGTCAGAAACCCCAAAGGTGGAACATGGTACATCCCTGTTTTACAGACAAGAGCGGAAACTGATTCTCAGGGAAGGGAAGTGACCTGTCCTATCACAGGATTAGAACTCAGGTATCGGCTCTCCACCTAGCTGCACTTGCTCACAGTTGGAGGAGACGGGAGCCTTCAGCAGCACCAGGGGAGTAATAACCAGGCTTCCCTGTCCAGCGCCCTACTGCCATCCCTGCAGCCATGTCCCGATTCAGATCTTCCATATCTGGGACATGGAGTCAGTCATCATTGATCCAGCCATCTGCATTGAGAGCCTGATGTGCATCAGACATTGCTCTGGATGGCAGGGGAAGAGCGATGAACACAACAGACACAGACATCCTTGCCATGGTGCTCTGAGCCCAGCCTGAGCAGCCGGTGCCCCGTCCTGCACTTGCTTCATCCACAGCCTCTGTGGCTCCTGGTGTCACCCAGAGGATTCCTGTCACTCCAGAGGCCAGAAGGTCTGTGAGTGTGGGCCTCGTCTTCAGGAATTATCTGCTTCAAATTTCAAGATTTTGTAGACACAGATATGGGTCTATAAATGGCTGTGGCATGGTAGTTGTATCAGAAGTTCCATCGATGTAAGATGTTTAGAATGCAACATGGCTTGGTTAGCCCTATTTGATATTTCTTCATGCTTTCAATATAACCCAGCCTTACACACTTGTTACAGGTAAGCACCCTGTCTGGGCTGTGACTTAGCAGCTCCCTCAGGTTGGGGCAGCTTCTGTGAGCTTATGCATTTTGTTTGTTTGTTTGTTTGTTTGTTTATTTGAGACAGAGTCTCACTCCATCACTCAGGTTGGAGTGCAGTGGTATAATCTTGGCTCACTGACACAGCCACCTTCCACGTTCAAGTGATTCTCCTCTTGCCTCAGCCTCCTGAGTAGCTGGGATTACAGCTGCCTACCACCATGCCTGGCTAATTTTTATACCATTATTAGAGATGGGGTTTCACCATGTTGGCCAGGCTGGTCTCAAACTTCTGACCTCAGGTGATCTGCCCACCTTGGCCTCCCAAAGTGCTGGGATTACAAGCGTGAGCCACCGTGCCTGGCCAGAGCTCATGCATGTTAAAGGTAAGAAAGCCAAGGCATGTCTTCTCCCCCTCCCCAAGCTCAGCCTCCCTACAACATGCTCAGATTCACACAAGCATACATGCATGAACACTTGATGATGCACACTTGCTGAGCAGGTGCACACTCATGCACATGCACACCCCCACCCCCACCCAGCCCTGGCTGTGCCCTCCCCTGAGTTAGAGGGTGACTCACAGGCACATCCCTCCCCTCTGATCTTCAGGGTGGGGGAGAGACAATAAAAGGGAGAGGGATAAAAGGTGTCTCAAAGACAAACCTAAGAAAGTGACTTTGGCGAGTAGCAGTGGCTTACATCTGTAGCCCAGAACTTCGGGAGGCTGAGGCACGTGGATCACCTGAGGTCAGGAGTTTGAGATTAACCTGACCAACATGGAGAAACTCTGTCTCTACTAAAGATGCAAAACTTATCAGGGCATGGTTGTGCATGCCTGTAATCCCAACTACTCTGGAGGCTGAGGCAGGAGAATCACTTGAACATAGGAGTTGGAGGTTTCAGTGAGCCGAGATCATGCCACTACATTCCAGCCTGGGCAACAAGAGTGAAACACTGTCTTAAAAAAAAAAAAAAAAAAGAAGAAAGTGACTTTGGGCTCAGCTGGGGCCTGAGGGGAGGGACAAGCAGGGTGAGGGCTGGGGACCCAGGGTGTCTTGACTGTGCCAGCCTAGAAAACAAGGCACGTCAGCACCAAGTCACCAAAGCCCACCTCCTCTCACAAGCTCCCTCCTCTGAGGGTTTTCCCCTGGAGGGAGCCACTAAGATGCAGTAAGGGAAAGTGACACCTGCAGAAACACAACACCAGGATACCACACTCTTGTGACATCCCCCACCCACCACCCACAGCCTCGCAATGGCTTCCTGGGGGATGTGGGCCATTCAGACTGCAACCAACAACCACCAATAACAACCTGGCCCCAGCACCTCCCTGGCCTAGATGCAAAGTCTTAAAATACCTGGGCCTCACTTTTTTTTTTTTTTTTTTTTTTGAGACAGAGTCTAGCTCTGTCACCCAGGCCGAAGTGTAGCAGAACAATCATAGCTCACTGCAGCCTCAACCACCTGGACTCAAGTCATCTTCCTGCCTCAGCCTCCCAAGTAGCAAGAATTACATGAATGCACCATCATGCCTGCCTCTTTTTTATTTATTTATTTATTTTTATTTTTTGGTAGAGAAAGGTTTTCTCCATGTTGCCCAGACTTGTCTTGAACTCCTGGCTGCAGGTGATCCACCAGCTTTGGCCTCACAAACTGCTTCTGGGATTAAAGGCATGAGCCACACGCCCAGCCTTTGCTTGGTTCTTTACATGCAATCCCTGGGAAGGCTGTGTAGAAAGAGTGGGAAGAGTCATAGGGCTTCACAGACAGAAGCCTGGGAGGGGCAGGGCAGGACTTGAAATGCGGGGAAGAGCTGGGGGTTCTGGAGAGTTGGCTTCCAGAGGGTGGATGGCGGTTGTGTTACCTGCACCCAGGCTGTAACCTCCATGGAGTGAGTGGCAGGTGCCTTGGGAGAGCTCAGGGCCCAGGGTCAGGACTGCTGGGGGTGCGGTGACCTGGGCAAGTTGGCGCCCACCCCTGCCTCAGTTTCCCCATTTGGGGAATTTGCCATTGCTGACTCTTCTGAAGCTCTATACCAGGACTCAGAAAAGAAAATGGGGGCACCCTGAGGCTGCCCGCAGCTGGGCTGACTGGTGGGGGGACCTCTAAGGATGCTACTCTCCTGTTGCTGCCCATCCCCCACAGCTGCCAGGGAAAGATGCCCAATGTCCCCACTTCCTCAAAGCCCCACCTCATGGGAGTCCTCCTCTGGGCCGAACTCTGGACTGCATTCTCCTCAACTGTTCTGAGGGGCTGGGAAGAAGGTGAACTGGGCCTGGCCTGAGACTCCTGGGGGATGGGGCTTGGAGAGTAGAGTCAGTCCTGGGTCTGTAAGCTTCTCCCTAGTGGTGCCTAGCTGCTTCCCAGGCCATAGACAGGTGGCCTGGAGCAGCGCTGGGACAGGCCTCAGGTGGCCCCCATGCCCCTGCTTCCACCTTGAACAGCAGAAACATTCTTATGTCTGTCACGGGAAGACAGCCAGCTCTGCCTTCACCCAGGAAACAAAACATTCCCACTGCACCTGGCCTTCTTCACACAGAGTATCAGGGTGCTTGGGGCATCCCACCCCACTCCAGGGCCAAGGGGCAGGTGTGTGAACACTCCCCAAGACCTCAGACCTCAGCTTCTGCTGCAGACACCTGCTCCTTTCTCACACACACACACACACACACACACACACACACACACACACACACACGGTAGCCACCTCCTGGGTTCAAGGGATTCTTGAACAGCAAAACACATACACACTCACAGGTCCGGAAGCTCCCAGCCACACCCACAGACAGCTGTGCACACATAGACACACACATCCACCACTTGCCACAGACCCACAGAGAAGGGGGTGCAAAAATGTACACATAATGTTCTTCCCCCATAACTGAGCTCCGAGAGAACAGAGATCCTGGCTCACTAGTGCCAATGCACAGCAGGTCCACAGCCAGTGCCCTTTGGCACGCACCTCCTTTAAACCTTCGTGTGAGGGGCGTATCCTCCATCTACTTTCATTGCCCTCTTCTTCCACTAGGCTGTGAGTCTCCATGGACAGAATCCTTGCCCAGGGCACAGCCACATCTCCAGCATGAACACAGGACTTGGTACCTAGTAGGTACCATCCCACAGGCTCATAGTCCTGCTTTCCCTGCTCCAATCCCCCGAAGCAGCTCCCAAGTCACTCCCTGATTCTTCAGGAGAGGAGAGGTGGCCTTACCATCCTGCAGGAACCCAGGGTGCCCAGCCCCTCCTCTCTCACACACTCAAAGGTGCCACCATCTGCTGCCTCACCCTGCACCCTCATCTCCCTGGCCTGCCCCACCCTTCCACCCTGGACAGGGTCATGCCTGTCCTGCCTCCCACCCTGGCCATACTCACTTCCATTCACCTGCTGCAGTCTGGCCAGCCTCAATGCCAAGTTCACTGTGCCATGCATGAGGGTGAAGAGGACACCCTCAGTTGCTGTCTCAGGGAGCATAAGGCAAACAGGCAATAACAACCCAGGGTGGGCACCAGGACTCTGATGAGGGGATGAGGGCATGGGGGCAGCTGTGGGGGTCTGGAGGGGATACCCAGTCTGTGGCCTTGCTTATGGAATAGCAGAGACAGCTGGGCTCCAGCATTTGAGTGCTTAACCAACAACTATCCTGATGTCCTCAAACCACATCTCCTGCCCCAGAAGCAGGGGTGAGGGAGCAGTGAGGCCTGCCCAGCAGCTGGTCCTGGGAATCTGCTGTGAGGCAGCCTCTTGCTTTCTTCTCTCTGATTACAGTTTATTTGTTTTTCACTCAAGGGAGCCCTAGTCTCCACTAATTCTCCTCAGCTGAAGCTATGGCTAATTTTTAAATTTTCTGTAGGGATGGGGTCTCTCTCTGTTGCCCAGGCCTCCCAGCCTCAACTGATCCTCCCACCTCCAAGAGCACTGGGATTACAGACACGAGCTTCAGTGCCAAGCCAACTCTAAGATCAAATGCTGCTCTAGCACGATGGCTCAGACCTGTAATCCCAGCACTGTGGGAGGCCTAGGTAGGTGGATCATCAGAGGCCAGGAGTTTGAGAACAGCCTGGTCAATATAGTAAAACCCATTCTTTACAAAAACTACAAAAGCAAAAATTAGCTTGGTGTGGTGGTGCAGACCTTTAATCTGAGCTACTCAGGAGGCTGAGACAGGAGAATGACTTGAACACAGGAGGCAGAGGTTGCAGTTAGCCGAGTTCATGCCACTGCACTCCAGCCTGGGCAATGACAGCAAAATATCATCTCAAAAAAAAAAAAAAGATGAAATGCCTTTGTACCCCCACCATTTGAAGCAGGGAAGATACAGGACCCTATTAAGAGGGGAAGAGAGCAGGGCCCCCTGTCACTGTGTGAACCTAGGTGGGATTCCCCCGCACTGGGGGTAAAACAGGGTTTACAGTATCTACCTTAGGGCTAGAAGTAAGAGTGAGTCTGGGTGCTGTGGCTCACTCGTGTAATCCCAGCACTTTGGGAGGCCAAGGTGGGTGGATCAAAAGGTCAGGAGATACAGACCAGTCTGACCAACATGGGAAAACCCCTGTCTATACTAAAAATACAAAAATTAGCCATGCTTGGTGGCAGGAAACTGTAATCCCGCTACTCGGGAGGCTGAGACAGAAGATTCACTTGAACCTGGGAGGCAGAATTTGCAGTGAGCCAAGACCACGCCATTACACTCCAGCCCAGGAAACAGAGCTAGACTCTGTCTCAAAAAATAAAATGATATAAAATTTAAAAAAATAAAATCCAAAACAATTCAGAGAGGGTAACTCGATAAAGACAAGAGATGTCCCAGGATTCCTCATCCAGTAATCCCCAGCAAACGGCACCACCCAGGGCTCCAAGTTCTGTGTTCACTCACCAATTTCTGAGTCACACTCTGTCACCCAGGATGGAGTGCAATGGTGCAATCTCTGCTCACTGCAATGTCCACCTCTCAGGTTCAAGCGATTCTCTTGTCTCAGTGGCCCAAGTAGCTGGGATTACAGGTGCCCACCACCATACTCAGTCAATGTTTGTATTTTTTGTAGAGCTGAAGTTTCACCACATTGGCAAGTCTGGTCTCAAACTCCTGACCTCAGGTGATCCACCTGTCTTTGCCTCCCAAAATGCTAGGATTACAGGCATGAGTCACCCCACCTGACCACACCTGGCTTTTTCCTATGTATTTATTTATTTATACATGAAGTCTCACTCTGTTGTCCAGGCTGGAATGCAGAAGTGCAACCACAGCTCACTACAGCCTTGACTTCCAGGTCTCAAGTGATCCTCCTGCCTTGGCCTCCCAAGTAGCTGGGACCACAGGCACATGCCACCACACCTGATTGATTTTTTAAATAGTTAGTACAGCTGGGGTTTTGATATGTTACACTGGTCTTGAACTCCTAGGCTCAAAGGAGCCTCCTGCCTTGGCCTCCCAGAGTGCTGGGATTACAGGCATGAATCCCATGATTGGCCACGTCTGGCTCTTTTATTTTATTTTTTAAGACAAAGTTTTGTTGTTGTTTTCCAGGCTGGAGTGCAATGGCTCTGTCTTGGCTCACTGCAACCTCCACCCCCCGGGTACAAACTATTGTCCCACCTCAGCCTCCCAAGTAGCTGGGATTACAGTCACCCACCACCATGCCCAGCTAATGATTTTTTAATTTTTATTAGAGATGCTGTTCACCATGTTGGCCAGGCTGGTCTCAAACTCCTGACCTCAAGTGATCCACACACCTCAGCCTACCAAAGTAACGGCATCACAGGTGTGAGCCACCGTGCCTGACCCACATCTGGCTTGTTAAAGCATGCACCACATGGTTTTATGTTCTCATTGTTTTCCTCCTGAATCTCCTTATACAAGACTCTGGCTGGGCCTGGCACAGTGGCTCATGCGTGTAATCTTAGCACTTTGGGAGGTTGAGACCTGCAGATCATTTGCAGTCAGGAATTTGAGACCAGCCTGACCAACATGGCAAAACTCCATCTCTACTAAAAACACAAAATCTACCTGGGCTTCGTGGCATGTGCCTGTAATTCCAGCTGTGCAGGAGGTTGAGGCGGGAGAATTGCTTGAACCCGAGAGGTGGAGGCTGCAGTGAGCTGAGATTGCACCACTGCACTACTGCCTGGGCAACAAAGTAGGACTCAGTCCTAAAAACAAACAAACAAAAAAAACTCTCAGGTGGCCCCGAGCCCTCAAGCCCTTCCCTCAGCAGACACAGCCTAAGGGGCTATCTGCAGAGAGTAGGACTGTGGGTTGGGGGTGACTCATGTAGGTAAAGTAGAGGAGAGAATAGAACCCCCTACACTAGAAGGAGTTTGCAGGCTTTGCCAGGGAAATAGAAAGGCACCCAATGGCTCATAGATGCAAGCAAAGCATAGAAGGAATGTCCCCGATTGTACAGCCACAGGGACCACTGCCCAGAGCTCCACTCGCACCCTCCAACACTCTAGTCACACAGGCACACATTCACACACACACTACAGTTGTACACACACAGATGTGCATTCACAAACGCAGACACATACAAACGCAGACACACATTCACAGACACATACACTCACAGACAGGCATTCACATGGAGTCATTCACTCACACAGAAATTATTTACACATTCACGTGAATACAGACACTAATACCCAGAGACACTCACAAACACACACACAGACAGGTACTCACACACCAGATACACACACATACACTAACACACTGAGGTGTGCTCACATAGACACACATACACACACTCAGGCATCATCACTATGCTAATGTCTCTCAATGTCCTATGACAGGTGGCATGGCCTTGCCTTGTGCTGAGGTCCCACTGCAGTTTTGGGGTTCCACTGTAGTATTGGGGTCCACTTACCCACAGACCATGCATCTCCAGCCCCACAAGCAGGAATTTCCTGGTGCTGCAGGGCCTTTTGCTGAGGAAGATGCTGGTCAGCCCAAAGTCCACATG
This sequence comes from Cheracebus regulus, assembly GCA_963574635.1. Lineage (NCBI taxonomy): Eukaryota > Metazoa > Chordata > Mammalia > Primates > Pitheciidae > Cheracebus > Cheracebus regulus. The sequence continues at coordinate 4,665 of CAUYQU010029882.1, read as the reverse complement.
GAATCTCGGCAAAGCCAGAACGACCTGCCCCAGGCTTGAGAGCTGAGCACATAGCCCCTCTACACCCAGCACCATTCAGACTCTGGCACCCCTCCTTCCCTAAAGATGTGTCTGTTCTGCTTGACTGAAATACAGTATTCCTGGTTGGTCCTTCAGCCACAGGGGAGGGAGGAAGAGGCTGAAGCTTGCAGGGCAGGAGGTTAGCATAGAGAAGGGCAATGGCATGGGGACCTCCTACTTGTAAGGAATGAGGGTGGGGTCCTATTGGGGGGACAGAAGCCTCTCCAGCAACTGGCCTCACAGATTCTTGACCTTTCTGCCTCCTAGGATCCTCTGCACACATCCACCCCTCAGCCCATCCTGGGCCTGTGACCCACAGCCTGTGCCTCCTGTCCCTCCCAGCACCACCCTGAGCCCACCCTACCCAGCCCCCACCACCCCTGCTGCACCCCCAGGGCTGACCTTCCTCCCTGCCAAGCTGGATATCTCGCCTCTCTTTCCTCCACCTTGACCTCTCTGATGGGGCTAAGTGGAGGCTTCTGCTCAGAGCAACTGGGGTGAAGGAAGCAAACTACAGCTCCTGGAGGGAGCTGAGAGCTAATTTGAATTCACTTTGTCTCACAAAGAAAACATTGTGTTCATAAAACCACAGGAACATTAGGAAAACAGCTGTTTCCTCTCAAAATAGAGCAACAACATCAGCTGTAAATTTCACCAAGGGTATGACTTAATCAAGTATTCCATATTATACAAAATAGAATCCAGTCTGCAGTTTCAAAACAAAAAGGAAACCATTATTTATATTTTCCTATCACAATAAAAGCTGTTACATGTTCTCATACACACACACACACACACACACACACACAATTTGCCATTTTTAAGTTACTGACTTTGAAAGTAAAACTTCATTTATCTAATATCATAAAATTTAAAATGTAACTTAAAGTTGATTAGAAGAAAATGAAAGTACATCAGTAAAAATAGCTGACAATTTACAACTCCTTCAAATAATTACAATTGAGCTTATAAGTTATTTGTTATTATGATTCAGCAAATAAGTAAGAAATTAATGCTTGGGAATGACTGACTGCAAACAAACAAAAATTAACTCAATGCTGAAGCAGGTTATTATTTGAGAAATTCACAGTACATTAATAATGGCTGACTCATTTGCCAAATATTGAAAATATGTTTGATGAGGAGTTAACTTACTCAGGCCTGATTTTGATAGAGCAATAGAAGTGTGTAAATTAGGAAATGCTTTCTTGTAACTGTTTGAATTAAAAAGAAAAAACAAAAGGCTGTCAGAAGAAGGAATGTCATATCCCATTATATCTGATTGTTAAGAGCTCAGTGTGAATAGGAATGGCTATAATTATAGCATCTGGGATGAAACACACCATTTTTGGAACTACAAAGGGAAAGCCAAAACCCTGGTGTCAGAAGAAACATGTTAGACACCAAAATATGCAAAACACAGGATGCAATTCATGTTCTCCTTGCCACCTAATTGCAGCATCGTATCTGCACCATACTATAATCAAACAATCCTGTGGTCCACCGCAGGCAGGCAGCAGCTGCAGCTGGCAACTTTACCTCCTATCAGACTTGTCATTACCATCCATGTGCAAGAAAAATACAAAAGTACTTTTGGACAGGACATCAGTACCCTGCTGTGCCTGATGCCTTCTCAGAAGCAGCTCCTGTGTGGACTCCCTCATATGTTTACAAGTACATGATTGACCCAGCTTTGTTTGCGTACCTCTCACTGTTGTAAAAGCATCTGCTTCTTCTAAAGCTCACTTGGCCATGAATTGTGCCATGTATGCCATTCAAGGCTGCAACGAATTGGTGACATTGCCCATGTAAGTTAACCAAACAAATGCAACGGGGATTCAAATAAGGTTTAACAGCAAATCTCAAACTAGAGTGACCCATGCCTTTTTGGGTTATATGTTTGTATATAGAGTGAGGGGAGCATTGGCAGTGTCCACTGGGGATGGGAGCTGCTTATTGGCTCATCTTTTGTCCCCTGTAATTATTGATATTGTTGGCAAATATATCAAGATCAGCAGATTACTCTAAACTCCCTCCCTTGGGTCATAATGAGTAAACTGGCCTCAATCTGTATCTTGATTATCTGAAGTAGGACCTGCCGTTACCCCTGGGACATATAATAGTTGAGTGGGAATGAGTGAGCAGAAGAGGTATGTCTAACTGAGGCCAGTGCTGCTTCTTGTAATCCTGTTGATAGTAGACTTAATGAAATTCAGTGTGAGACACACTGGTCCCAGGCTTTGTGTGCTAGTCAGACCTGAGAGAATGAGGCATTCTCGTTACTATTCCCATGTTGCTAAGATGTAAGTGTACTTGTGTGTGTGTATGCGTGTGTGTGTTGTTTTTACTTACATGCTTGCAGGATTCTCTTTTTATCCTTGAATCTCCAAAATTCACAATATTTATGATATTACTTTAGGATATTTTCTCCTACACTAGCAACTATTTTCCTCTCCAAATGCAAGTGTCTAAGTTTTCTGTTATAAAATTTGTGTTTTCTTCCAGTTCCATTTATCTGGCCCTTTCTTGATGAATCTCTTGGTCTACTTTGTACACTTACAGTTACCATTATGCATGCCATAATGACAGTTTGGTCAATGACCAGACTTCATGTACAACCATGGCCCCATAAGATTATGGTGGAGCTGAAAATTTCTTTGGCTTACTAACATGCTAGTCATCATAATGTAGTAGCAGTGCAATGCATTCTTCACATGTTTGTGGCGATGCTCGTGTAAAGAAACTGCATGAATCCATTTTCATATTGCTGTGAAGAAATGCCTGAGACTGGGCCCCACCAAAGCCCAACAGAAAAGAGCAATGCAACATTTGCTCAGAAAAGAGGCAACCAGAAATATTAGATGAAAAGTGTGAATGAATATCTCAGGGTGTAAGCCAAATAAATTCTACAATTATACACATCACATAACTGATGAAGGAGGACTTTTACACATGAACCTCTTATAAGCATCTATGAATCTGAAACCATATACAGTCAGCATGATTATTTGTGTACCATAGAAATTCACACTGTGTTCAGATATTTATGAAATTATTTATGTGAAGTATGATTATACAGTTAATATGATAAATCTGCATCCTCATTTTGAATTATTAGATAAAAGTCCTTATTTACCACAAAATGTAAGCACCAAGGTGGAATATTTCTTTAATTCATGTAATTTCTGCTAATGATGTTGAGGAATGCTGTGAAACATCTGTTGTTTACAAGTTCCAACTACCCATTGGGTCACTTGTAAATTTTCACACAGATTATAAACTATATTATTAAAGGATAGTTTTTAAGAAGATAAACAATTTAACAGAACAGGTTAATATTATTTTAATTAGAAAATTATATCATTTATTATCTACATCACAGCTCAGATAATTACCCTAAACAAGCCTTGCATTAAAGCAAACATTGAAGCTACTACATAGGATCTTCATTTGAATGATTAAAGTTGCAAGCTTCCACCTGCAATGTATTAAATAAATCAATTGAAGCATTTATTGTTCTTACATTGTGAGTTTCCTCAAGAAAACAAACCAAGCATCTTCATTATATTATGAATTTTCCCCTTTAATTCTTAGCATTTTTTCAGCTCATCTTACATAAGTTATTGCTCACTTCCTTCTGAATGGCTTATGTTTAATATGGTTCATCAGTATCAAAATCAGTTTTTAGAAATGGCATGATATGTCAGTATCATTTTTTTCTATAGAATCAATAATCTGGCAAAACATATATTATTTGTGTTAATCTAAGGATGCATTTATAACATACTTTTCTTAGAAATCTGGAAGAAAGTGAATCATTTCAGCATTGTAAACATGTAATCACATTCCAATATTCCCAATTATATAGCAAGGACATTTCATTGATAACTATATTTAAAATTGATTGCATGGTAATTTCAAGTTATTATTAATATGAATAATAGTTTTTAGTCTATTGTTTTATAAAGATAAAAGTAATTCTGAAAAGTTAACACATTTTAAAAATATAATCACATAATCTGATTTATGAGTATACAAATTTAAAAAATCACCAACATTTGATGAACATGTTACACAAACTCCTGAAAATACACTTACTTCCTCAAACATATTCACATGTGTAAGGCCAGTTGCCTTGCTGGGAGCTCGGACACACCCCTCCCCCTCCTTTTTTCCCTTTTGCAAGCCCTGAGCAAGCTCAGACATGTTTGGGCATGTTCTCTTCTCCCTTGCTCGCACAGCCTGGTCTTCCCTTAAAGAGTCCAGTATGCAAACAAGGTGCTGCAACCATAGCTTCTTAATAACCAATACCAGCTGAGTCTTAACAACCAATGGCAGCTGAGTCTTAACAACCAATAGCAGCTGAGTCTTAACAACCAATAGCAGTTGAGTCTTAACAACCAATAGCAGGCAAGTAATTCCAACCAACAACAAGCCAAGACCTAGGTCAAGGCTTGTAACTTATCCAATAGCAGTCTTGCTCTCCCACAACCAATCGAGCTGCTTCACTCCCTATAAAACCCCCTGTCTAAGAGGAGTCCGTGCGACTTCTCCGGCCCCTCCTGTCCGGAGTGCAGAACCTCACCCGGGAGCCTGAATAAATTC
>CAUYQU010029880.1:0-64702 GCA_963574635.1 Cheracebus regulus | reverse complement strand
GCTGAGAGATCTGCTGTGAGTCTGATGAGCTTCCCTCTATGAGTAACCCGACCTTTCTCTCTGGCTGCCCTTAGCATTTTTTCCTTCATTTCAACCCTGGTGAATCTGACAATTATGTGCCTTGGGGTTGCTCTTCTTGAGAAATGTCTTTGTGTTGTTCTCTGTATTTCCAGAATTTGAATGTTGGCCTGCCTTGCTAGGTTGGGAAAGTTCTCCTGAACAATATCCTGAAGAGTGTTTTCTAACGTGGTTTCATTCTCCCCATCACATTCGGGTACACTGATCAAACTTACAATAAACTGTCCTTCTAGCTGATTTTAAGCTGTATTGTTAAATCTTTCAAAGGCCCTTGTGAATTTGAGTGACTTGTGGGACTGTGGACAAATGGCAGCAAATTTACTCTGCAAGTTTACCTGAGGGCATGGATCTGTGTACTGCAGAATACCATGAGAAAGTGTTGGAGGATATGAAGAGAGGAAAACCCAAAAACGAAGACTTTTTTTGTTCACCTTCTCTGTACAACAATATGGAGGCTTTATCGACTACAAGGATATGTAATGTTTCAGTGGATTGAGTCTTGTAAAGTATGATGATTAATGCAGAGAATCCAAAAGAATCTTGTACAGAGTGACAAAAACCCATGTCTTAATGAATAGATGGAAAACAAAATAATAAAATAGTAGCTTTTTTATGTACCAACAATATTTATTTTTAGAAAAATTTGTTAAAAATCCATTCAGAGAAGAAAATGTTTTTTAAAATGAATTAACTAGGAATCAGATTGTCAAGGATTAGACAGATTTTATTTTTAAAAACGTCCCTCCAAAAAAATTTTAAAAAATGAAAACTGGTAAAGAATTAAAGGAAAATCTCCAAAAATTGGAGAGGGATATTTGTCTTTAAACTGTATTCTAAAGCTAAAATAATTAAAACAACTGTGGCATCAGCTTAAGAACCGAGAAAGAACAATGCAACAGAATCAACAATTCAAATGATGTGGGCAAAGTTTATAATTGCAGGAGAAATTATCCACTGCATACATGAAAATGCTTTTCAAATGTGCTAAAGAGTTGAACTTTAAAAAGTAAAACCCTAACAACCTAAAAACCTACAAGAATGTTCACAGTGTATAGTGAGCTATCAAGATTATGATAAGAAATAATCTGGAGAATATTCTGAATATAGTTACACTTTAATAATAAACTTTATATATTATATATATGGAAAGATATATTCAGGCTATTAATACCATTTATGTTTCGGCTGTAATGGGTAGGGGATGGCTGGTGATGAAGGTGGATTATGACTTTGTCTTAATGTGGAAACATAACATAACAAGTGTATAGATGATAGGCTTAATTAATATAAAAACCTGAAACTCAAGAAAATAAACCAAAAGTCAATGAGCAATATGAGAAATTCTAATTACACAGGGAGATGGAAAAGATATATCTTAAAATTAATAGCTTCCCAATATAACAACAATAATTAGTTTGAACATATAATGGGGAAGTTAAATCACATTAGAAGGAAAATGTATCAAATATTTCATTATATGGCAAACACAACTACATTTTCCATGGAGAGATCAAAGAAGGCATAACCATGTGGCTAAACTCTCAAGATCTTAGATAGAAATACTCATTAATAACATGCAGGCTCTCCAGTATGACTTATTCACAAATATTTATCACTGAATTATTCTGGGAGGAGTAGAGATGGTGCAGAAAATACAATTCAGAACTAGTCCTTCAAAATCCATTTGTAGTTTTGCCCAAGTTCTGCTTTAATAACTTATGAAATAGAACATGGATCAAACAGTGATAGAGGGAGAAAGTGGGAGAAAATCCAGAAATATAAAGCTTAGTTAGCAGTTAGAACTTTGAGGACAACCAGTTTTACAGAGATTGATAGATTGATTTACTGAGGTTTGACATGAGCTAAGTTCCATATTGTATTATGACTTGAGGAGATATGAATTTAAAATGTGAAGCATATCAAAATTTAAAGTACTTTACAGAATTTTTGGGAGGGGTTAAATTGTACCTATGTAAAGTAAGAAAATAAAATGTGAAAAAAGAAACAAATCACTACATAAGAGTTGATACATTTCCTCAAATTCACTTATAGTTTTATGTTAATTAAATGCCAATGTTATGTATTTTGAGACCATCAAAACAAACTGACATTAAATTTCATTTGAAAGTGTAAATGAACTTCAATATGCAATGCCAACCTCAATTAAAAACAGCAATGAGGGACCGTTCTCATAACAGATACTAAAGATATAATAATAGTAAAGTAATTTAGTATTTACTCCAAACCACAGACATAAACCAATAGCTCAAATGACATTGGAAAATTTCGGCATCTGTGGATTTATAGAAATTAAATTTACACTTCAAAATTGCATTTTGCATTGTCAGAGTAATAATTTTAGAATATAATCTCTGAAAAAACAGATTGACAGAGCTTTTATATATAATTAAGTGAGAAATGCAGGTTATCCACATAGCATGATATCATTTTCGTAGAAACAAACAACATTCAAACACTCCCACCTCTGATTGTTGGCATGTTGATTATGCATTTTTTACAACACAGAATATTGTGGAAGTACGTTGTTTGTACATTTAACATTAAGTCGGGACAGCAGAAATAGCGAGTTGTAGGAGGATTCATTTTTTTTTTTTTACTTTTTGTGAGCAAATATCATATTTATAATTAGAAAGTAAAGAAAATATGTTTTAAAAACGTTTAGAACAAACACAGGCCATTTTATTGTTTTGTAACCTTAACTCCTCATGTAAATTTTCCAAACCAATGATATTGTTATCTATAAAAGGGAGATAAAAATATGTGTTTTCAGAATGAACAAGACTAATAATAACGCTGTTTACTGAACTGTTGTATCCATATCCTAAATGCTAAACCTGGATTAGTTTATTTAATCTTAAGAATGAACCCAAGGCATGTATTATGGATTATACTCCTGCTGATCAAGTGAGTTAATATATGTAAAAATTCTTGCAAAAATAGAAACTCAGAGAAAGAGAGTACATGCTATTACAAAGAAAATTTTATACTTAGTATGTATTTGAATAATTTATAGTGTGGTGAATTATTTTAAAAATATACTTATAAACCTGGAAGAAGTACTCTGAGTACTCCTTAATGCAAGGATAACCTACACCACTAAGTTGCAGTTTCTTATATAAGAAAACATGAGCGAATTTGGTATTCCCATTATGGGGGGGATTAATACATTTTCTTTAGCTACCTGTCATTTTTTTTTAAATTTACTATCTAGTATAAATATCACTTTCATAGAGAAAAGTATTTAAGAATATTTATTTGGAGCAAATATAGAATGATTGATTGTTTTGGACTTTGTCTCATCACTTAAATATTCATCGCATTCAAATTTTTCGTATGTATGAAAATAGAAAAAATATCTGCTCTTAGCATCAGTAATAATGAAAGCAAGATAACCATTAACTTTCACTGTGTGTCTATTTACACGTCCAGCAGCTTGCTAGCTGCTTCTATGTATAGTATTCCATTAAATTTGGACAAAAAAAAAGCCCTGGTGCAAAGAATGTGATTACCTCTGCATCACAGATTTATCCTGAGAATCAAAGAATTCAACAAAAGGGAAAAAACCTAGGTGTCCAGAAAATGATTGAAAAACATAATCCTTTTTATTTTGACAAAATTTTGTTCTGTGTGTAACAAAACACAGTTCTTTACAACAAACATGCTGTATTATTATTAAATACCTCTTCACCTACTTAACCATGGTTTAGGTGCCTTGGGTAAGCCTTCCTTGTTAAGGATAATGTTTAATTTGATACGTCAGCATGGATAGGATATGGTGTCTAGTTGTTTGGTCAAACTCCAGTCTAAATGTTGCTGCAAAGGTATTATTTTACATGTGATTAACATTTAAATCAGTGGATTTTGAGTAGTGCAGATTACTCTCCATAATGTGGGTGGGCCCCGTCCAATCGTTTCACTGCCTTAAGAGTGAAGACTTCAGTTTCCTGAAGAAGAATCAAATCTAGCTCAAGACTGCAATGTAGAAATCCTGTCTGAATTTGTAGATTGCCTGTCCTGTCCTGCAGATTTTGAGCACAAGACTGCAATAACTCATTTCTGAGTGTCCAGCCTGCTAGCCTGCTCTACATAATTTAGACTTGGCCTTGTTAGTCTGAACAATCAGAAGTTAATTCCTCAAAATCAATCAATCAATCAATCAATCAGTCTCTCTTTCACTATATGTGTATGTGTGTGTACATGTGTGTGTGCGTGTGTGTGTGTGTGTGTGTGTGTAGTGTCTATATATGTGTATGTTTAGTGAGCTGATTTTCAGGAAGCTGTCCAAGGAACTCTGGAACAGCAGAGAGCAAAATCCAAATCGATATAACCATGCAAATGAGGACACAGATTTTATGGATGTTAAATAAAGGTAAACATTTCTTATTTAAATAATAAATGTTGAGGGGTAGCTAAAAGACATGGTCCCTATGCCAAAGCTATTGGATAATTTCTTATATATGGGCATGTGCAATACACAGAGATAATAATGAGTGTTTCATGACTTCAGTTTACATTCATGAGTTATTAAACATGTGTATATTATCATAAACCTAGAATCAAATGATAAATAATACATTACTAGCTAAATAGAAATATTGAACACTTCCAATATTTAGCAGTATTTATTTCAAAATGAATATTAGCTAATGAACCAACTCATAATAGAATCAAAATTTATAATGTCTCGGAGAAAAAGTTAGCAATAATTTTGGAGGACCTATGGAAAGAAATATAAATGATATGGTTTAGCTCAGTATCCCCACCCAAATCTCGTCTCGAATTGTAATCCCCAGGTGTTGGGGAGATATCTGGTAGGAGGTGATTCAATAATGGAGGCAGTTTCCCCTGTGTTGTTCTCATGATAGTGAGAGCGTTCTCAGGAGATCTAATGGTTTAACAGTGGCAGTTTCATCTGCTTTCTCTCTCTCTCCCTCTCTCTCTCTCCTGCCACCTTGTGAAGAACGTACTTGCTTCTCTTTTGCCTGCTGCCATAAGTTTTCTGAAGCCTCCCCAGCCATGTAGAACTGTGAGTCAATTAAAACACTTTTCTTCATAAATTACCCAGTCGCAGGCAGTTCTTTATAGCAGTGTGAGAATGGACTAATACAACAAATATTTTATGAGGGATATAAAAAGCAATCCAAACAAATGAATATATTATTATGATCATTACTGGGACGATTCAATATTATAAGTTACATTAAAATTCCATGGGGAGGGGAGAAATCAAGTAGATTATGTAAAAATACCTCCGCATGAATAAATTGGTGAGGGCTTATAAGAAAAGCTTCAAGAAAGGAGCACAGAGAAGGCTATGTCATAGAATATAGGACTATTTTAGTGAAATAATGATAGTTTCAACCATGGATGTGCCTTGAAAAATTGAATGAGTATTCAATGAAACAGAATTATCAACTCAAATGATACCAACCAACATGAACACGTGTGGAAAATGTACAAGTTCTTCAGTTACTTTCCATATTGTACTAAATACCGTCTATGTTAACTAAAGGATTAAACATTAAATCATAAACCATGAAGTTTGATGCAGAAAGTTGTATCTGTCTGTATTAGGAAAAGGGCAGACAGCATACATCTATCTGTATTGGGCAAAGCACAGAAAAAATGTAAATAGAATGATTCAATTTTTAAACAAATGAAAACCACCAACTCTGTTATATATGTGTTTGTGCACTTATACATGTTTCATTGTGCACAGAAAATAGAGCATCAGGCATTTGCTACTGATAAGAAGGGAGGTAAGAATGAAACAAGTAAAGGAAAATTAGAAACTTTTAAAATTAACCTTTGCATTATTTCCCTATCTAGCATGACAAAGTATTATTTTGGTATTTTAAAATACTGATGAAGACATCTAAATAAAGATAACTTTATCCAGGTGTGGTGGCTCACGCCTGTAATAGCAACATTTCAGGAGGCTGAGGCAGGAGGATCCCTTGAGCCCAGGAGTTTGAGACCAGACTAAACAACATAGCGAGACCGCATCTCTACAAAAAAAAAAAAAAAAAAAAAAATTAGGCAGGCATGGTGGGGCATGCCTATAGTCTCAGCTACTCGGGAAGCTGAAGTGAAAGGATCACTTGAATCCAGGAGATCAAGGCTGTTGTGAGCTGTGATTATGCCACCATGCTCCAGCCTGGGCAACAGAGTGAGACCCCAACTCAAACACACACACACACACACACACACACACACACACACACACACACAAAGAAAAACAAAAAAAATCCTTTAATTTGGGCTACTCACATTGTGTGGGTCTTGAAAAAATTACTAAAGATTCTCAAATCTGAAGTTTCCTCACCTTTGGCAAGGATATGATAAGGCAAAATATTAGTAATAATAATATTAGCCAGTGTATACTGAGTGTTTAACAAGGTATCAGACACTTTGCTGAACTATTTTCCATGTGATCCTACCAAATAAATACTTTCATTTCTCTTCTCTCAAGGGATTTATCTTGAGGATCAAGTGAAGCAATGTAAGTAAAAATATTTTTTAAGTAAAAAAACAGAGGAAATTATATTATCAGAACTTTTGAATCTATGCCCAAGAAAACCCATTCATAGATAAGATATTGGCATCCGATTTAGCATATAGAAGCGTACATACCAGATTTTGATTCTATGAATAAATCTGCCTGCTGGCTAAGTTTGCATACATTTCTCAGTCTCCAACCATAAATCATGATTTTCATATCCCAAGGTCAGTAATGAATTTTAGTTTTCTATAGCTGTTATTGCATCTCTGGTTGAGCCTTTCTCTTTATATTTTCTACCTGCAGGACAAGATCCCATAGTATAGATCGCTGGGTAGAAGGCAGGTAGGGGGCACAGAAAAAAATTGCTCTGCTTGATTTGTTCTATTTGGCAGTGATGCAACTGGTCAATACTTAAGACTTCTGTTTTTATCCTTGGATTCAATGTTCCATCATTAACACAGTTAATAGGATTACATAAATAAAAGTACCTGATACGTATCAAGATAGGAAAAGTAACATGGGCATTCAGTAAAAGAGTATGTAAAAATTGTTAGTTTTTTTTTTTTTTGCATTAGACTAGTATTAATCAGTTGAAAAACAATCCATTGACAAAAAGGATAAGGATAAAATATCTGAAATAAAATGGATAAGTTATTCTAGAAAGTTGCTTGTTCCACAAACATTTCCTGAAAGGTATGTTCCTTTTATTCTAGAAGACTGGATATTGTGAAGATGTCAGTTTTTCTCAAACTCATTTACATTTTTTGCTCATTAGTAACTCTGAAGTGACTTTTTCTAAAAGGGGAACACAGGAGTCAAATATACACGTTTTAATTTTTTAATATGGACAATTTCAAACTTATGTGAAAATAGAGTCAATAGTTTACCCACCACCCAGCTGTAATGATAATCAACTCATGGTTAAATATTTCCTTTATACTCCATCTACTACCCTTCCAGTGATCTTGGTTTTTGATTTCTTTGAAACAAATCAAACTATAGCATATCACATCAAATGTGACCTTTTTTTGTTTGATAATTTGAAAAATGTTGTTACATTTTTCTTAAAAATAAAAAGATTTTATTATTAGAGAAATGTAGTACAAGAGAAAGTCCAGAAGGAGCATTTGTCATGTCAGATTCTAAATGGCACTGTAACAGTATATTATTTTTTAAACATAGTATTGGCTCCAAATTTGACAGAAATTTCACTGAAACAATATTGCGCACATGGAAAAATTAGAGATTTGCACATTTAAAAAAATGTAACCCCAGCTTCACAGCATACAACAAAATGTCATTCATGGGAATTACAGGAGAATATTAACACACACACAAAAAAAAAACAAAGAAAATCTGTTGACCTATAAGATCCCCATGATGTATTGTTATGTGCCAACGGGAAGTCGTAAAGCAATATATTTTAGTAGATCTCATTGTTTATAAAAAGCTACAACTCACGAAATGATCTTGACTTGAAAACATGTGTGTTGATAAATATTTGCTTGAGCCAAAACAAACACAGATGTTTATCTAAATGCTGTTAGCGTTTTTGAGAATCCTGTCAAAGGATTGAGAATAAAGCAATATGAGGGGAGATTGTCCAATTATTCTTTATCTATTTTTGTACTATTTGGATAATTAGGATAAGGGAGCATCGCTTCTGTAATAAAAAGTTGTAGAGAAAAACAATTTGATAAGAAAAGCAAATCTAGGCCGGTTGGCTTGTGATTAAGATCACACATGTCAGTCACATCATACATGTCACTTAGCATCTGGCAAGGTTCAACTTTTATGATCAGAAAAAAAGGAACACGTGCACATAGTCAAAGTAATAACAAAAAAAGAGAAACAAAAAACAACCTTTTCTGAATGATTACTTCCATTTCAATCTGTGACTAAATGCTTTTATGAGCCTTATCCTATCCAACCCTCACACAAAACTCTCGGCAGAGAGAGGGTGTTATTACCTCTGCCTCCCATATTTGTTATGAGGCTCAGATTAGCCAACACGTATCACAATACTTTGGCAAATTGTAGTATCAGAGCAATGTAGGGCATTTATATAGCAAAAATTCAAACTAATGCCCAATACACACTTACTGATAACACATTAGCTTCCCTTTTGAAAACTACTGGTCACAACTCCAGGATGTAAGACCTTTGAGTAAACTCTCTTATTTGTTAAAACTGAAGTCGAACTTATGAAGTGAATTTTTATGCCAGAATTTGTGCAGTGAATTTTGGGTTTCATGTTGCTTTCAGGGCAACCCTGGATGAATTTGGCTGAAAAATCCCTACATACTGTTTTCTTTACAGTCTAAAGCTGAAAAATGATTTCAGAATCTTGTTTCCAGCACTATAATAGTCAAGGTAGGCACTTGTTACTCAAAGTGTGGTTTGGGGATTAGCAGCAGAGGTATCCCTTGAGAACTTGTTAGAAATCTAGAATCTTTGGTTCTATTTCAGATATGCTTAATGAGAATCTGAATTTTTAACAAGATCCCCAGGTGATTTCTATCCACATTAAAGTTTGAGAATCAGTGGTGTAGATGACCTGAAAAAGCTACCCATTTCTGATAAACTTAGAAATATGAGATAAAAATAAAATTTGTTCAATATAGAGCTGAGCTCATAATGAAGTAGGGATACAAATTCATAAAGAGAAAATTACCAGAGGGTAAATGGAAATGAACACTGGGTGATGGGAGGGCTTATGCTAGGCTCAGTAACCTAAGGCTTCGCGTTTTTACAATAGCTAGCAGGACAGGAACATGGCTGTAAGCCCAGACAACATAGGAAATTAGAACAGAAGTCTCATAATAAAGGCATCTAATCAAATTAAAGATTAATTGCTAATAACACTCTTAAAAGCTAGGAATAAAAAAAAAATTGACATAAATATATCTGCCAAAAAACTGCAGTAAATATGTATATAATATATATTATATATTACACATATGTATATAGTATATTATATTATATATGTATTACATATATGTATGTATATATATATATATATATATATATACACATAACATTTATTTTTTGAGACAGAGTCTCGCTCTGTCACCCAGGCTGGGGTGCAGTGATGTGATCTTGGCTCCCTGTAACCTCCCTTTCCTGGGTTCAAGCAATTATCTTAGCCTCCCAAATAGCTGGGATTACAGGCATGTGCCACACGCCAAGCTAATTATTGTATTTTTAGTAGAGACAGGTTCTCATCATCTTGACCAGGCTGGTCTTGAACTCCTGTCCTCGTGATCCACCTGCCTTGGCCTCCCAAAGTGCTGGGATTACAGGCGGGAGCCACCCTGCCCAGCAGTAAATATATTTTTAATGTGAAATGTTTGCTTAGTTATATGATTTATCTTTGTGTTCCAGGCCAGAACCCCTGTTGAATCCAAACCCCCAATGTTGTGGGAGGGACCTGGTGGGAGGTGATTGGATTATGGAGACAGATTTCCCCTTTGCTGTTTTTATGATAATAAGTGAGTTCTCATGAGCTCTGGTTGTTTGAAAGTGTGTAGCACTTCCCCACTGTACTCTCTCTCTCCTCCTGGCCGTGTGAATATATGTTTGCTTCCCCTTTACCTCCACCATGATTGTAAGCTTCCTGAGACCTCCCCAGTTATGCCTCCTGTGTATCATGTGGAACTGTGACTCAATTAAATCTTTTTTCTTCAAATGTTACCCAATCTCAGGTAATTCTTTATAGCAGTGTGAGAATGAAAGAATACACTTTTTATTAATAGCAAGAAAATTATGAAGAGGTATTCCAATCATAGTGATCAGGGAAATGCAAATCAAGACAACCAAGGGCACATCAAGATAGGTTATAGTCAAACTCTATCTTATTATCTCAAATATAAAAGCCTGATGACATCTAGTGTCGGCCAAGATGTGAATGCACAGCATTTTACGCACTGGTTGGTGGTGGTATAACTCAGTGGAGTTAGTTTGGGAAATGGTTTAGCATAATGTCCTAAAGCTAAACTTTTGTCTAAAATATGGCCAGTTGATTTCACTCATGAGAAAAAAACAAGAAAAACTCTTTATACATGGACAATAGACAATATATATACATATATATAAGATAGCTTATATATAATTATTATTATTGCTGTATTATTATTATTACTATTGCTGTCCTAGCTTTTGTATTTAGCGATAGGCTTTTGAGTGTTTTTATTGATGTCCTAGATTTTCTTTTCAGTGATAGTCTTGTGAGTATTTCTTAATTATTTAAACCAACTAGCTAAATAATTAAATAAAAGCAGAAGATCGCTTATATATAATCATATTATTTTTATTATTAATATTAGTATTGCTTTCTAGATTTTGTTTTTGGTGTTAGGCTTGTGAGTATTTCTTAATTATTTAAAACAACTAACTAAATAATTAAATAGAAGCAGTCATGGACTCATATTGTGAGCATGTCATACACAAAGAATTATGGCTGCTCATTCTCAGAACCTGAAGTGCAATAAATACTATCCATTTTTATTATATGTAAAACAATAAATATAACTATGTTTGGGTTTCAAGTAACTACATGGATAACTGAGCAGGATCAGGCAGTCTCTTGTCAATACTTTACTTGAAAGACCAGATTCTAGAAAAAAGAATGAGTGTCTCAGGTATAAAAGATAAGGGTTGAGTTGTTATCAGGGGTATTTAGTCTCAAAAATACTGTTGTATTCTTCATAGATATGTTATAGCACTTACTGTTTACAATGCTATTTTATCCCTAGCCTAATAATTTTGAAATGGTTATATCTATATGTGTGTGTGTGTGTGTGTGTGTGTGTGTGTATTTATATTCTAAAATAAGAAAATCAACTGGAAAATATCATACTATTTTAGTTTCTTCAGCAGACAGAGCAGAGTGAAAAAGATGGAAAAAATTAAGTGATGACTTCTCGATGTAACATCAATGATTCTGTTAAATAAACAATACTGGTTCTTCAGGTTACACTCATTAGCTAGATCACACCTCTTTGTCATAATTCCCTATTCAATTGCAAGGAAAGGCAACAATGAGAATTTGTAAAAGCATATACTTGCAAGATAAAGGAAGATAAGGCTTAGGAATAACATTTTGGAGGTAGAAATTTTGATAAGTGACCAGGAAATGATTGAGCAGAGAGGGAAAGCCCTACAGAAACCTGTTAGTGGGGAATCCCAGAACCAGGCTGGTTTGGAAATCCTTAAATATAAAAATTCCCAAGGAATTGGAAATATTAGGTACTTGTGGCAATGAAGGTGAAGGCAGGGCTAAACACATGAATACTTGCTAAATGTCCATACATGAAACAGTTAGGACACCGTAAGCCACACAACCTCATATTCTCCCATGAGCCATAAGCCCAGAGGGCAGTATAGAAGGTTAGAGTACAGTGACAAAGAACCTCAGAAGTGATGTTTCACAGAAAAAGTTTTAAATGAAAAATGGATCGATGTTTTTGAAAGTATTGTGAGGAGATTTATGTCTCTATTGAGAATATGGGATAAGTTAGTGATAGATACATGGAAAACTATAACAAGACAGCTATTAACTATAAGGGAGAAAACAAGTACAAGCCCTATAAAAAAGGAAATATAATCAAAGTATATTACTTGGTTTCACTTTGAACAATGTTTGCATTACTCTAATAGATGAACCACTCACTTATTATTGTTCTAACTAAAAAATATAATTATATTTGCTGGATGAGATGAGAAAAAGGACATGCAATGAGGGTTGTTTTGGTGGGGGTGGTGCTGTGTGTGTGTGTGTGTGTGTGTGAGAGAGAGAG
Source organism: Cheracebus regulus (assembly GCA_963574635.1). Lineage (NCBI taxonomy): Eukaryota > Metazoa > Chordata > Mammalia > Primates > Pitheciidae > Cheracebus > Cheracebus regulus. Next base: position 52,303 of record CAUYQU010029880.1, on the reverse strand, counting down.
AGACAGAAAGAGAGAGGAAGAAAGAGAGAGAGAGAGAGAGAGAGACAGAGAGACACAGAGAAACTTATCTGCTATAATAGCGAAAGCCAATAGTGGCCATTTAGAATTTAAATATCAGTAATAGTAGAAACATATTTTTCTAAAATACGGATATAAATTCCCAAAGCAACAATGGAAAAGTGCTTTTATCTACTGAAGAAGGATCAGGGTAAGAGGGAGTACTTCAAAATGATACTATAGTTTTCATTATAAGCCTTGTGGAATTACTTTTTTAAAAACGTGTAATTTTGATATATATTTTTAAATTGATCAAATCAAGAATATCTTCACAACAGGAAAAATGATATAAATGCTTAGGAATAGATATATCAATATGTTTCCAGAATATATGTGAAATAAATGACATATTTTTATAAGTGATTTAAATAATTGTGTATACATACATGAATCTAACTTTGAAGAATGAGTACTATATGCAAGTTAATTATATTAAATACTTCAATGAAATCTCATTGAGGGATGTGAGAAAGTGATGTTAAAATACATCTGCAGAAATACTTTAAAGCAATAATAGTTTCATGCCTTTAGTATGATTTATTTATTTATTTAATTTGTAGAAACAAGTTCTCTGTCACCCAGGCTGGAGAGCAGTAGTGTGATATTATCTCCCTGCAGACTCAAAATCCTGGGCTCAAGTAAACCTCCCACCTCCACCTCTCAAGTAGCTGGGACAATAGGCACACACCATCATATTCCGTTAATTTGTTTTTATTTTTTGTAGAGATGGAGTTTCCCTAACGTTTCTTGCTGGTCCTGGACTTCTGACCTCAAGCGATCCTCCCACCTCACCCTCCTAAAGCGTTGGAATTACAAGGATGAGCCACTGCACTTGGCTAGTTTCATGCCGTTAGTATTGATAATCAAGATGACTACTGTACTAATGGAATATTTAATGAGTATTTATTCGTTGCTGTGTAACTTGGTGTGGACTACCAAAGTTTCTCACAAAACTCCTTATGATTACCTCGTGAAATAGGTGATATATTTCTCAAAGATTTCTCATGAAACTCAAAAGGGACAACATATGTGGAAACACTTTTGCTCAGTATAAACTGACATGAATAGATGAAATTGATCATCATGACATTTCACTTTATGTTTAACATGATAGATGAAATGGTGAATTCCTACTTAGACTATACCACCCTAATAACTGCATAATGGCGAGGTCTCACATTCCAGTATTAAATAGCATTCTTTATCCCCAGAGGTCATTACTGAATTTGAAATTCTTTGACAGCAAACTCACTCTGGTTGAATTAACAACATAGTACCTCGAATATGATTACTTAGAAACCAGTTTCCAGTGCAGAGATGGAAAGAGAAAGACTTAAAACAAAGAGGGAGGCATCTAGGGCAAAGAAGCACAGAGCCAAAGTCAACGGTGGCTGTCAGCAATTCCTCATCAGCTAATTAAACTGCTGGCTGATTATGACAGTATCATCTTTGTATTGCTTTCGATTCATTAGGCAGTAAACATAAATTACATTATTATCCGGAAAATTTAGCAATTTCCAATCTATGAGAATCTGTAAAATAGTTCAATAAGAAAGGCTAACAAAATCAAACTGTAAAAATCTGCAACTTCACATGTGATCTTTGGCAATAAAACATAATGGTAAATGAATATATTCAAAACAGAAACAATCTGAAAACTACCTAGAAATCATACTATAAAGATTTATCTTGACCTTGCTTTCTTGGTTAAGAAACGTTTATATCCTGAGTGATACAAAAGAAAGATTAAATGTTATGTACCAGTGATGTTCAACTGGGCCAAAAATCCAAATTGAACTTCTTGAGGAAATACGATAATTTAATTTGAAAGTTCAAATAAAAGAAATTATTTTGGATATTTAAATGATTCTTTAAAAATAGTCAAGAATATTCACCATTTAATAAATGAAATTAAAAAGTCACACATTTAAAAACAATGTAGAATTGAATTAAATATAGGCAGAAAGTTTTTGATGTTGGATAACTCCTACATGCAAGAAATATCTTGCATTTTTACTTCATGCTGTATACCCATATGCATTTCATATGAGTTGAAAGCTCAAATTTGAAGTTATAAAACCTTAAAAGTGTAGAAGATCTTTACTGCACAGTTAGGTAAGAAAGGCCAATTTTATTTTAGAAACTCTATATATCATGATGCAATTTTTGACATTAAAACCATTCCCTATAAGTACCAAAGTGGTTAATATGCATTTATTCAAGCAAGATAGTTATGCAGAAGGACATGCAACACAGTGATGGCATTCTCAGCATAGTTATGGTAAGAGTGGATGAGATTGAAGGGATGGTTGAACCAAAATATTGAATTTTGAGAACTGGTACAATAATGGACAAAACCAAAATACGCAACATACAAAATCTTTAAATGTCATTATCAACCATTAGTATCTTTATGCCATTAAGACTGAATGAAGCAGTAATTGCAAAAACACTTTTATTATCTAAAAGGCGACATAAGACATAAAAGACACAAAGTTTTAATTTTACTTTTGCAATTCAATGGCATAGAGGATCCAAGTCAGTTATCCTTTCAAAAAAAACTATGAGAACACGTAACATATCCCACTATATTGGACAGAGGGAAGAAAAAACAAAATTTGGCAGTTTGCCTGCACAAAAACATTAAAGATGTAAAAAAGTCAGGCAGAGTTAGGATGCATTCATAATAGATAGAAAACATACAAAACATCAATAAATAATATATCTATAAAGATTTGGTCAGGTACCAAATAAAATAACCAACTTACATTTAAAAAGGGTTTTGAAACAAGTCTTCCAAAAAGGTAAATACATATATCCGGAATAAAAAGACTCAATATTGAAATATATGAATACTTTTCTGAAACATTTTAACATTTGCAGCAATGAAATGAAATTAGAATGAATTTACTAATTATGATGAATTGATTTGTGGCTTAATTTTTCAATCTCAGTTCCTTAAAAATAAAGACAAAATTAGGAGACAACTGATGATGGAGAAGACGTGGAGAAATAGGAACACTTTTACACTGTTGGTGGAAATGTAAACTACTCCGACCATTGTGGAAAACAGTGTGGTGATTCCTCAAGGACCTAGAAATAGAAATTCTATTTGACCCAGCAATCCCATTACAGTGTACATATCCAGAGGATTATAAATTGTTCTATTATAAAGACTCATGCACACGTATGTTCATTGTGACACTGTTTACAACAGCAAAGACCTGGAACCAACCCAAAGGCCCATCGATGACAGACTGGAAAAGGAAAATGTGGCACATATACACCATGGAATACTATGCAGCCATAAAAAAGATGAGTTTGTGTTCTTTGTAGGGAAATGGATGAACCTGGAAACCAATGATGAGCAAACTGACACAAGAGCAGAAAATCAAACACCACATGTTCTCACTCATAGGCAGGTGTTGAAGAATGAGAACACATGGACACAGGGAAGGGAGCATCACACACTGGGGTCTATTGAGGAGGACTAGGGGAGGGACAGCAGGGGGTAGGGAGATTGGGAAGGGATAACATGGGGAGAAATGCCAGATATAGGTGATGGGGAGGATGGAGGCAGCAAATCACATTGCCATCTATGTACCTATGCAACAACCCTGCGTGATCTGCACATGTACATAAGAATCTAAAGTACAATAAAAAATATATATGTAAAATAAATAAATAATAAATAAATTAAGACAATTCACTTTAAAATAGCTAAAATATCATCTACAAATTGATGACAAGGAGAAAACAGATCAATAAAATGAAGTACAGAAAACTAATTTATAAAAATATAACTTACAAACAGAATATAACTGACATATATAGAAAACAGCTCATGGAACATTCACTAAGATGGACAATATCTTGGGTCATAAAATAAACATCAACACACTCTAAAAAAAATAAGATTATACATAATATATCCTATGTTCACAATATAATCAAATATACGTAACAAAAGGATAATAGGAAAACATTCCTAAATATGTAGAAATTAAGTAACACCCTTATAAAAATGCAGGGGTAAAAGAGGAAGTCATAAAGGAAATTTTAAAAAATCAAAACCTGAACAAAAGTGTAAACACAACACTACAACATATGTGAGACCCAGATAAAGCAGTGCAAAGAATGATATTTATAGCTTAAGTGTTTACACTACAAAAGAGAAAAGATCTCAAATATACAGAATCTAAGTTCTAATCTACTTCTACTTCAAGAACTAGAAAAGGAACATAACAGACTCAAATAAAGAAGTAAGTAATGAAGATAGGAAAATCTATCAAGGTCATTAAAAATAGGAAAACGACAGAGAAAATCACTGAAAGAAAAAGCTGATTCTTTAAGAAACTAGTTCAGTTGACAAACCTTTATTAGTCCTGACAAAATTCAAAAGAAAGAAGACACAACTCACTAATATCAGAAATAAAATGAGAGTCATCACTAAAGATATTACAGTGATAATAAGAGAATACTCTAAACAATTTTACACTCATACATTTGACATCTTGGAAGAAATGGACCAGTCACAAACTAATAAAATTTAACTAAGATGAAATAGTTAATCTAAATCCTCTTATAATGATTAGTGAAATTGAATTTGTAACCAAAATGATTCTGTAAAGGAAATCTCCAAGCCCAGATAGTACCACTAAAAATTTTACCAACAACTTAAAAAAATTAGTGCCAATATGACATAATCTCTCTCAAAAAATAAACTATGTTGGAACACTTTCCAACTTATTTTATAAACCTAGCACCCTGTTATCAAAACTACACAAAGAGCACAAAAATATTGAAACTAATATCTCTCCTGAACTTAGATACAAGAACACTTAAAAAATTAGCAAACAGAATCCAACAAAATATAAAAATAATTTTACATCATGATGAGTACAGTTTATTCCATCTATGCAAGACTAGATCATATTAGAAAATCAATCAATGTAATCCACCATTTAAATGATATAATTGATATTGATGATGTAATGATATAATTGATATAATCACATCAATCAATGCAAAAATCAGTTGACTATATCTAACACTTATTCATGAATAAATCCCAGACAACTAAAAATAGAACACATTCTCAAATTGATAAATCTCATCTACAAATACCTGCAGTTAACATCATACTTAATGGTAAAAGATGGACTATTGTTTCTCTAATATCAGGAACAAAGAAACGATGTGTACTTTCATGTCTCTTATTTGATGTAGTACTAGAAGTTCTACCCATAGAAAGATAGATAGATAGATAGATAGATAGATAGATAGAGAGACAGAGAGATGAGAGAGAGGTGATTATTCAAAAACTTATATGGAAAGACCTAAGTACTAAAATACCTTAATTTTTTTTTTTTTTTTTTTTTTGAGGCTGAGCACAATGAATCCTGCCTGTAGTCCCAGCACTTTGGAAGGTCAAGGTGGGGAGTCACTTGAGCCCAGGAGTTCAAGAACATTCTGGGCAAAATGTTGAGACCTTGTCTCAAAAGACAGAAAAAGAAAGAGAGAGAGAGAGAGAGAGAGGAAGGAAGAAAGGAATATTGAAAAAGAATACAGTTGGAGGAATCTCTTAATCCAATTTTGACTTATTATGTAGCTAGTACAAATAAGACAGCATGATATTGCTGGTTGGATAGACACATAGGTGAATAGAATGGAATAGAGAACACAGAAATAGACCAAAATATGCTCAACTGATATTTTGACAAAACTGCAAAGGCAATTAAATGGAAGAAGGATAGCCTTTTCAACAAATGATGTTGAAGAAAATGTACATTTATAGAAAAAAACAGATTTTGATCTAATCCTCACTTCTTATGCACAAATTAACTCAAAATCTATCACAAAATTATGTAAAATGTAATAGTTTAAGAAAATAAAACATAGAAGAAAATCTTTGGGATCCAGGACTTGGCAAATAATTCTTAGACTCAACATTGCAAACAAAATCCATAAAAAGAAAACTGGTAAATAAAACTTCATCAAAATTATAAATCTTCGTTCTATGAAAGACTCTATGAAAAGGGTAAAAAGATAAGTTACAGTTACAAACCCTATATTCAACAAAGGAATAATATATAGAATGTATAAAGGATTTTTAATACTCATAAAAATAATCCAGTTATAATATAGACAGAGGACATGAACAGACAATTTACTGAAGAGGATATATAAGGGTAAAAAATATACATGAAAACATATTTAAGGTTATTAGTCATCGGGGAAATACAAGTTAAAATCACAATGAGATATCACTACACATGTATTGGAATGCCTAATGTAAAATTATAGTCATAACAGTGAATACTGGAAAGGATATGAAGAAACTGAATCACTCATACATTGATTGGCTGGTGGGTATTAAAAGGGTATAGCCGCTATGGTAAAGATAGTGGTCCTTTCTTACACAACTAAACATCTGCTTACCATATGACCAAACAATTACATTCTTAGGCTTTGATCACAGGAAATTGAAAATTTGTATTCACACAAAAACCTGGATATAAATGTGCATAGCAGTATTTTTTGTAATAGCCAACAAGTGGAAATAAGCCCAAAGTCCTTCAATGGGTGAATCTATGAAGAAGCTATGCTACATTTATACCGTGGAATATTCTCAGCAATACAAAAAAAATGACAACAAATAAAACAGTCAACTCCAAAAGATTAAAGATCTAAAGGTAAGTCTTGAAACTGTAAAATAACTAGAAGAAAACATAGGGAAAAAGCTTCCTGACATTGACACGGGCAGTAATTTTTTGTTAAAAACAGAACCAACAAATGATCCAGCCATCCCACTTCTGGGCATATATTCAAAGGAAATGAAATCAGTATGTCGAGCAATATCTACACTCCCATGTTCGTTGCAGTAGCTCTTTTACCAAGGACCTGCCAATGAGGGCTGCCATGTGCACCATGAAGAAGGCAGCCTGGGTTGTTATTGTATAGTACTACATCTGCCTGGGCCTTGACTTCCACATGAATAAGTGCCTGTGTGAGGAGATTGTCACACATCTGGTGAAGAAGATTCAGAGAGGCCTGGTGAGAGATATTCCCTTCAAGCTGTGGGAGGAGGAGAAAACAAGGAGATAATTTTCTTCCTAAGGTCTCAGTCCTGGATCAGGAGATCACCGAAGTTGTAGTGTGAGCAGTCCCTCACCAGGTTACTTAAGGATGTGTGCCTGCTGTGTGAACCCTGAAATCTGGGTGGTGAGTTAAGGCCATGGTGCCCAGCAGAGGAGCAGATGTCCCAGAGAATCCCAAAATCCTAAAAAGCATCTAAGAACCTACCACAAAAACAGTTTCATCGCTCAAATACAGAAGGCGAAGAGCCAGGAAATTAGCTTAAAAGCAGTTTAGAGACGAGGGGTGGCACAGATCTCTAGAACTGTCTTGCTGCTGCCCAGGAGTACTCTGGATGCAAGTCTTAAGCTCATATACTTGCCAAGCTAGACTTGTCTATCATTCTTTGGTTTCTTGGCACCTTCACAGCTTGGGGCTGGGGCTGTGTTACAGTCTAAATTATTCTCACAACAATTGGCATCATGAACAGGATCCAACAGACCAAAGGATGAGTCAGGAGAAGGCATCCACAGGGTAAAATCCCAGGGTGGTCAGCCACACAGATATGGGGCGAGCAGCTCTTCTCAGAGCTGTTCAACCTTTGTGGGCCACTGCATGGGTACAAGGATGCTCGGAAAACACTGGTGGCAACTGAGTACACATTGCGATAAGATAAGATATTAAAGTATGTTAAGGATAGCAAATGCACTATTATTGCAATAAGGCTGGTTACTGGGAAATCATTATAGCAGGAAAGGGAGGAAGGGTAGAAACTCCTGCAGCAGTTAAAAGGTATGCCAGGTTTTCTAAGCCTTCAGCTGGTTATACACTATGGACCATTCTTCTGCACATTTTAAAACTCATGGTCAAATTCCAACAAGAAAAATTCAGAGCTCAAATTGTTAACCTGCAACTATAGAGTTAAGTAGAATCTTCTAAAGCTCTCTATTTATGTCTTTACTTTCTTTTTTTGCCTGCTTTGAATCTACTGGTATTAAGCTACTGGTATTGAGATAAAACTCAATACCTATGATCTTGACAATTCAAGGTTACTTGGAGATTTTGTTTTTGTTACACAGTTCAGTCAGTTCTAGCTACAATGTAAACATTGGTAACTCATTTGGACCTAAGTAAAAAAGGTAAAAGGAGGCTTTTTAAAGAATTAAATTGCTATGGAAACTGCTTAGACCACATTTTGATGCACAGCCTTCGTTGGATTACCTATCAGGGAAAACAAAGTGTAGTCATGTGAACAGGTCTAAATTTTGTAAGAAATTACTTAGATGCATTTTTTTATAAAACAATGAGTTTGTAACGCTGTCTCATGGCTAGAGTTCTGAGGTAAAACCTATTCAATCTTTGTGTTTGTGCATATATACATGTTTAAATGTGTTTATATTTATGTGCATATATTATGTTATGGAGTGTCTAGCATACTACCAAATTGGCTTCTAAATAAATGAATACTCATAAATTAAATAATTTCAGATGAGATTGGCCAGGTTCAGAGTGGTATGGACATAGACAATTAAATAATTTCAAATGATTTTCAGGTTCATATGAATTTAGTAATTTTCAGCACATAAACTGGATTAAAAATTATTGGTAATATAAAAATTGAGATACTGCTGGCATGTCAGTCTATATTTTTGTCTAGGTTTGCTAACTAGATAAGCTTTATATTCACCTCTGCTAGGTATTTTAAGGTGTCAGGGTTTTACCTGAAGGTTTTAAAACCATAAGATGAGCCAAAATCAGAGGAATCTTTTTGTGATTTTTGGATAAGTAAAACTAATTTAATATTGTTAATTTAATGAAAACAGCTGAATCTTTTGAGTTATCAGCAAAAATGCCAATGTGGTTAACTTTAAGTTTCTTGGTTAGGTTAACACCTGATATTCTCAGGCTATGAAAATGATTAAAAAAAGAAAAAGTTGGAATAATGGTTAGCTTTATCCAGTGTCTTGGCACTCATGAGTAAACTAGATAAACTGCCAAAAATAAATTGAGTAAATGTAAATGATATAAATACTTGTAGGTAAGTCTTTTGCATATTTAAAAAATCTTAAAATTATGTTAGGTACTGATTGAATGTCTCGGTCATTTCCAATTTAAAAAGGGTTAGGATATGGGACATTGGTCACATTTCTTAGCCTGTTAATGGGAAATACAGTCTATGATATGGGGGAAATATTGGTGGACCTCAGTGAACTGTATAAAAACAAGGACCAAGTCCAGAAAGTAACCAAGGAATGAAAAGAAGATATGTCAAATGGGTGCCTGTGCCCTTGCCCCAGCCCAGACAGGTAATAAACATGAAACAATACTATCTGCTGGGGACACTCTGTAATATGGTTTGGCCCTGTTTCCCCACCCAAGTCTCATGTTGAATTGTAGTCCCCAATGTTGGGGAGTGACCTGGTGGGAAGTCATTGGATCATCTGGGTAGATTTCCCCCTTGCAGTGCTTGTGATTGTGAGTGAGTTCTTACTAGATATGATGGTTTTAAAGTGTGTGGCACTTCCCCCTTCGCTCTGTCTCCCCTGTTTAGCCATGTGAAGATTGTGCCTGCTTTTCCTTTGCCTTCCACCATAATTATAAGTTTCCAGAGGCCTCCTCAGCCATGCTTCCCGTACAACCTGTGGAACCATGAGTCAATTAAACCTCTTCTTTATAAATTACCCACTCTTAGGTAGTTCTTTAAAGCAATGTGAGGATGGATGAATATACTTGCAAACTACACAACCAATTGAGAAATTACATAAGGTACAAATAGTCAGGATGGCAAAGAGCCCCTGGAACAGCCCTTTCTGGCCTGTGAAGAAGCCAACTGACACCTGGAGAATAATGAGAGACTACTGTAAGCTAAACAAAATGGTACCCCTGTACATGCAGTTGTATCCAGTATTGCTGAACTGCTAAATCAAGTGATCCTTAAGCTGTGAAATATCCATGCCGTGACTGAGTTGGCTAATGCTTTTTCCAGTATTTCTTTTGCTATAGATTCACTAGACCAGTTTGCCTTCACTTAGGAGGGCCAACGATGGACTTTCCAGGTGATACCATAAGGATAGCTGCACAGCTCCACCATCTGTCACAGTTTGGGTGCAGAGGACCCATCTAGACATTGCCTGCCTTGGTCTCCCTGTTTTACTATATTAATGATAACATACTAACCCTGAAGTTTTTTACAGTTCTGGAGACTGGCTTAAAAACCATCTTGGATGACCTAAGGGACAGAGAATGGAAAGTCAACCCAAAAAAGACAGAGGGACCTGGTGCAGCTGTCAAACTTCTGAGTTATGGGGTTGGGGAAGACATGAAACCTACTCAGAGCTGTCATTGATAACATAGCACAGCAGCCTATTCCCCAGACAATAAAGCAACTCCGAGATTTCCTGGGTTTAATGGGCTACTGAAGGATATTCATTCCTCATTTTGCACAAACCCTCTGCCTATTACATATTCTAATAATGGCAGGTAAAAAATGGGATGAGACCCATGTGGAATATGAACATTTGGCAAAGCAAAAACACTAGTGAAACAAGCCCAACACGAGGAGTCCATTCTAGCACTCTTTTGCATTATACGTCACTGGAGATATCACAATGATGAATTGAAGTTTACGGCAAAAGCAACCAATGGGAATGGTATCTGTAGGATTTTCATCTCAATGATGGAAGGGGACAGAATCCTGCTATAAAATCCTAGAACAACAGCTACTTACCATGTATATATGGCATTGGAACAATTGGAAGCCATCAACAGAAAGCTATTCCATAAAAGGGTGAATAGAAAATCTCCTAGACAAGCCCCCCAGAGTAGTACAATCACACACCCTGCAGAAATGGCATGCCTATCTACAACAGAGGTGTGTTCTGTCCACTTGTCCTTTAAGCCAGGCACTACAGGACGTGCTCGTACCCATCCACTTTGAACAACTAGAGTAGTTTGATATGGGAGTGGAGTTACCATATATGAGGGGACCCTAATGACTCCTTCGAGGGCCTGGTACACTGATGGGTCTAGCAAAGACACTCAACACCAATGATCAGCAGTCATTGTGCAAATGGATACTAACATGTGGATAGAATTAAGATTAGGACCAAACAGTAAATGGGACAAGCTATGGGCAATTTGGATACTCAACACCCATGAGCCTTGGCCACTAGTCATTTGCAAAAATAGTTGGGGTACATACAGAGGTCTTACTGTTGGATCAATCAATGGGCTGCAGACAGTTGGCAGGTTTGGGGAAAGCCCTCTGGAGAATGTCCATGTGGCAAGACATCCACATCAGGTTACAAGAGAGGAATGTCCATCTTATAATGTACCATACGAATGCACACATAGCCCCAAGTCCCCTCCTGGAAATCAAGAGGTAAATTCCCTTACTCATGTTTGGGCAACTTGCTTTGAGCCCATCAGAAGAGGCTGTTATATGGGAACATCATAAGAGTGGCCACCGGGGGGCAGCCACAGGTGAGCAGCCACAGGTGAGCCATAGCAAAAGCAGCAGCTATTCCTTTCTGCTATGAAAATGTTTTGTCAGCTGTTCAGAACTGTGAGAACTGTGCATGGCTGCAACCTAGAAATGTTCCCTTCACAGTATGTCACAAACATGGAGCCATACAACCTGTGTGGAACTGGCAAGCCAATTATTGGTCCCCTGACCCAGCGTGGAGGGAAAAGGTATGTCTTAGCCTGTGTGGACACAACGTAGGTACTATGGGCCTTTCCAGTAAAACATGTCACTCAACTGGAAACGATCAAGTGTCTCACTACTTTTGTGTCATGCATGGCATGCCAAGAAGGATAGACAGTAATCAGGGACCCCGTTTCACAGACCATCATGTCCAACACTGAACATCAGAACAAAACATTAATTGGAGGTTCCACTTACCATATGACCCAACAGGGATAGTCCTCATGGTAAAAAAAAAAAAAAAAAAAAAAAAAAAAAAGACCTGTTAAAAAACATAATTACCTGCATTGTCTCAGGATGGTTCTTTAAGGTCCTGAACTAAGAATCTCCCTGAAGCTGTAGAAATTTTAAATGTCATCTACTATCACAGATGGTATCACATATTATAGTTCAACATTTTTGGGGGTACATGTGATGTTTTCCTACATGTATACAACATGTAATGATCAAATCAGGGCAACTTGGATATTTATCACCTCAAACATTTATCTTTTCTTTGTGATGGAAAAATTACAATTGTTTTCTTCCAGCGATTTTGAAATACACAATAAATTATTATTAAGTATAATTTCCCTACTGTATTTTCAAGTGCTACAAGTTATTCCTTCTAATTGTATTTCTGTATCCAGTAACCAACTTCTCTTCTTCCCACTCCCTTCCCTTCCCAGCTTCTCATAATCATCACTCTACTCTCTTCCTCCATGAGATCCACTATTGTAGCTCCCACAAGTAAGTGAGAACATGTGAAGTTTGTCTTTCTTTGCCAGGCTTATTTCACTTAATGACCTACAGTGTCATCCATTTTGATGGAAAAGACAGAATCTCAGTGTTTTTTGTGGCTGAATAATATTTCATTGTGTATATATACATTTTCCTTATCTATTCATCTGTTGATAGACACTTATGCTGATTCTATTTCTTGTCTATTGTGACAAATGCTTCAATAAACATGGAAATGCAGATACCCCTTCAATTCACTGATTTCCTTTCATTGGGATATATACCCAGTAGTGACATTGCTGGATCGCAGTTCTATGTTTAGTGCTTTGATAAACCTCTGTACTGCTTTCCATAATGGCTGTTGTACTTCATATTCCCACCAACACTATGTGAGTGTTCCCCTTTCTCTGCATTCTCACAAGCATTTATTTCTTGTCTTTTTTATAATAGCCATTCCAACTGGGATGAGATAATGTCTCATTGTGGTTGTGATTTGCATTTTCCTGAGTATTAGTAATGGTAAATACATATTTTTAAATATATTTTAAAATATGTATTTCTTTCATATACCTGTTGGTCATTTGTATGTCTTTTGAGAAATGTCTATTCAGTTCTTTTGTCCATTTTTTAATCATTTTAGTTAATTGCTATTAAGTTCATTATATTTTCTGATTATTAATCCCTTCTTGAATATGGCAAAGCTACTGTAAACAAAAGAAGATGCTAACGGCATTAAAAACAGAAAGACCAATGGAACAAAACAAAGAACCCATAAAGGATTCCATGCACTTACATGCAAAGCATTTTTGACATAAGCACCAAGAACATACACTGGGGAAAAGAACACTGGATATCCATATGCAGAAGAATAAAACTAGATCCCCATATTTTACCAATACAAAGGTCAACTCAAAATGCATCAAAGACTTAAAAGTAAGACCTAAAACAATGAAACTGCTGGAAGAAGAAGAAATAATTGGGGAAACACTACAGAACATTAGTCTGGGCAAAGAATTTTTGGGGGTAAGACCTCAAAAGGACAGTAAACAAAAGCAAAAATAGGTAAATAGGATTATATCAAGCTAAAAGGCTAGTGCACAGCAAAAGGAACAATTAACAACATTAAGCGACAACCTACAAAATGCTAGAATATATTTGCAAATTATCCAACGTACTTTTAAGATTCAACTAAATAAAATTTCTCACGTGCCTTTTCTGGCTAAATATTTGAAGCACTGTGGCTAGAACTAAGCTGTAAAAAAATGTTGTAGATCAGTATATTCAAGGGAAACCTCAAAAACAGAGATTAGCTGAGAGATATATTCATACTATTTATTAAATATAAAGGTATACTAATTAAAATGAGAGACTGGCTTAATAATTGATGAGGGAACAGTAGAAAAAAGAATGTGTTCTTAAACAATATTGGACATATTCGGCATCTGCTCTAATTCAACACACACATCCAAATGCTGACAATCTCTTTTAGTAATTATAATATTAACTCTTAAATTGAAAAAATTCCATTGTTCATTTGCAATGCAATGTTTGCATTGCATCTCCAGCACTTCAGGAAAAATAAGATGTTGAAACATTTACAAAGAAAATCCCAAATTCCTGTTTTTTCTTTTCTTTTTTTTTTTCTTTTTTTACAATCAGTGACCTAAAATGCCTTATTATATGTATTTGATTCCAAGAAATTGATCATGGGGGGGAAGTATACGCCCCATGCTGTTAGCATTGCTTAAGGCAAGAGGAAGAATGAATGTAATGTGGACTGAATCATGCCATTTTCCTTCACCCATCTTTGAAATGTTTCACTTCAATGAGCTGGCATCATTTTCAATGAAATAAAATTAACACACAAAAATGACATTTACAAAAATAAAAGCAAATACTGTGCAGCCCTAACCAAGTCATTTAGTGTAACAAATCATCAATTTTCTCTGTCTATACACAGGATACAATGCCTGCACTGGGCGTTATTGAAAGCAACAGTAAACGTATCAAACCTAATTATAAACATTTACCAAGTATTAATGTACTTTTCAGAAACTGTGTTAAACTTTAATTATGCCCGGAAATCTTTGCACAGACCCAGAAACTATATTGTTACTTCAGAGAGGGTCAAAGGAAACAAAAGAGATGAAAAGTTTTGTAAACCGAAAAGCCACATAAGAAAATATGTTTAAATAAGTACAACATGACTTCATGTCTGACAAATTCATTTGTATCAATCATATTCGTTCATTTTTTAAACTTCCTAACCAAACATCGTATACAAATTATTTGAATAATTTGTTTTAATAACAAAGATGAGCATAATACTTACAATTGTCATTATTTTTAGCAAAAGGTTTCTAGTGAATTCATATCTCACGGCTGGAACAGCTTTGGATGATCCTAGAGTAAAATTCACAGAAGGGCCTACCTAGGTCCTAGAGCAGTGGGGAATAAGCTAATTCTAATAGCCTAGACTGGATAAGGGTGAATTAAAACAATGCAATCAATGTAGCATTCTGTTGGACTTAGTCTGTATTGTAATGTTGAGGAAGTATTTCTCATGACAATTTGAAAATGTGGGCTGATTTTAACGTTTGTGCTTCAAAAACATAGATTATATAATTAATTACTTGGAAACTCTTAAAGAAGAAAAATCAATGTTGAGAACTGGTGTACAGGGAAAAAAATAAGTACATAACAAAATTATTTGATTTCCTACACATAAGTAATAATCAGAAAAGACAATGTAAAAGTAACTTATGTACAAGAAAGGGTAAAAAAAGTTGTAATACCAAGAAATAAATGTATTATAAACGTTTTTGGATCTATATAAGTAAAATACAAACTCCTCCAACAGGTAAATAACAGGCATCATTATCTACAAATATATTTATGGTTCTGGATGAGAAGAATCAATATTGTAAAGAGGCTAACATTTTAAAATTTATTACAGTTATAATTTAAATGTCACATTTTGCAATATACCAGATTCATATTAAAGTTTACTTTCCAGAATAAGTAAGTGAAATCAGTCAAATAGTATACATATTTTAATAAAAGGTATCATGTGAGAAATGGGAGGGTTATGAGCAGAATGTTTAATTACTAAGTGTAAATGAAAGCATACAGCTATGATCATTAAAACAATAGCTATTGGTTTAATAACTAGAGAAAAGATCTACAGGACAATCATAAAGGGAAAATCCTATGGAGAAAATAGGAATGACATTATAAAATAGTAGATTAAATTACTATGTATTAATTTTGTAATTAAAATAAATTAGAGATTAAAATGCCCTACCTAGAGGAGCAAGAATAAGAATTAGATTGGAGTTCTTATCAGAAACCATATAAAGAAGAAAAATTGGAGTGAAATAGTTAAAATGTTTAAAGAATCTCCTCCCACAAACCTAGCATTCTGTACTCAGATAAATTATACTTGAAAAGTGAAAAATAAATGCCGTATTCAAAAACAAATATTGAAAGAATTTGATTCCAACAGACCTCTCTTGCAAGATATCTTAAAAAAAGTTATTCAGATAAAAAAAGATAATATAGTTCAGAAATTCAGATCATCACTAAGAGGGAAGAGCATCAGAAAAGGAATAAATGAGGTAACATATTTTACTGTTCCTATTCTTTTTAAAAAATTTCCAAATGCCAAATTTATAAAATTTAAAAATTCTGAGATCATCTTTCCTATTCCTTTTTAAATTCAATTCACATTTACATATTTGCATTAAATTTACATCATATTTAAATGACAAAAATAGTGAATGGTAATTTTTTTCAGCTTAAGGTATAATTGCCAAGTAAAAATCGTATATTTATGATGTACAACATATACTGATTCATGTATATATTATGAAATTATTAAATCAAACTAATTAATCACTCATAGACCTATATACTTACGAGTTTTTTTGTGTTGAGGACATTTACCATCTAACCTCTTAGCAACTTTCAGGTACAAATGATAATAGAACACAGGAGTTAGAGATGCCCACCCTGCATGCAATAAAAAACCTGCATATAACTTTTGACTTTGGCAAAACTTTATACTAACAACTTACTTTTGACCAGAATCTTTATCAATAATATAGACAATCAATTAACACATATTTTCTGTGTTATATGTGTTATTTTTACAATAAACAAATGTTATTAAGAAAATCATAAGGGAGAGAAAATATACACTACTCAGTAAGTTGTAGTGGATCATCATAAAAGTCGTCATCCTCATCATCTTCCCTTTGATTGGGCAGAGGAGGAGAAATAAGCAGGGGGAGTTGTTCTTGCTGTCTCAAGGTTGACCAGGCAGAAGAGGTGGAGGCGGCAGAGTCAAGCACAGTAGGCATAACTTTACAGAAATACATTGCAATTTCTGTCTTTCTTGCTTTTGCATTTCTCTAGAAATGTTTCTATATGGCGTCCATTCTTGAGTTTTAGTGCTTATGTCATAGATGGGTCCATGTTGTATAACAAGTCAAAAACAAACTTGAATAATCCCAACCCTTCTACCAGCGTGTCCAGTGTCAATTTGTTTTCTGACATTACTTCTTCTACGTCTTCTTCCTCATCGTCTAGCACTGATTCGGAAGCTCTCATCTCCTTTAAGTTGTCTTCTGTTCATTCCTTAGGTAGATTGTCTATTAACACTTGGATTTCTCCAAGGTACATATCTTGAAATCATTTACTTCTCAAGTGTTTTTGCCATATCCACAATCTCTTTCATAATTTCCTGGATTGTCTCTGTGTCATATCTTGGGAAATTATATATAACATTTGGATACAGGTTTCTCCAGCAGAAGCTTATCGTTTCAGGATTAATGGCTTTCATGGCTTTTTCTATAAGGATGGTGTCTTCAATGACATAAATCATTCAGATTTTTATGATGTTCTGTCTATCAGGGTTCTCTTCAATAGTGTTGACAATCTTTTCCATACAGTACATGTGTAATGACCCTTAAAGGTCCTTATGACCCCCTCATGTAGAGGCTGAATTGGAGACTTCGTGTTTGGGAGAAAGTAGACCACTTTCACATCTTTAGTGTTGAAATTATGAGGTTCTGAGTGGCTAGAGACATTGCTCAGTAACAACGCTACTTTAAAAACCAGTTTCTATCAGCAAAGTACTTCCTGATTTCAGGGACAAAGCTTCAGTGGAGCCAGCTCAGAAAAAGGGTACTCATTGTCTAGGCCTTCTTGTTTCACAACCAAAAGACTGGCATCTCATGTTTATCTTTTCCTTTCAAGTCTCAGGGGTTAGTAGCTCTATAAATACAGGCAGTCCTGATCACAAACCCAACTGCATTTGCACAAAACAATAGAGTTGGCATATCCCTTTCGGCGTTAAATCCTGTTGCTTGCTTTTCTTTCATACTATTAAATGTTATTTGTGGCATTTTTTTTTTTCCAGAATAGGGTACTTCCCTTTGCATTAAAAACCTGCTCAGGCAGGTATATTTTCTCCTCAGTGATTTTCCTAATGACATCTAGGAACTCATCTGCTACCTTTTGGTTGACAGAAGCTGTTCTATTGTCTTGACATTTTAAAAGCTAAACCTTTCTAAAATCATCAAACCATCCTTTGCTTGGATTAAATTCTCTAGCTTTATATCCTCCACACTTCCTTTTACTTTAAGTTGTCATATAATAACTTCACTTTTTCTTGAGTCATATTAGAGTTTATAGATACGCCTTTGTAATAGCAATCCTGCATCCACATAAAAACTGCATTTTCAATGAGATTAAAAGATACTTCACAAAAAGTGTAAGGTTTCTTTGTGCCTGCTGGTGTAGCTGCAGTGAAGGCATCATGAATTTTCTTTTATTTCTATACAATGGTCCTTTAGCTGATTTCATTAATTTTCAAATGGTGAACAACCATAACCACAGACCTCAGTCTATGGTACATACCAAACAATTTAGTATTTTCTTGGATTGTCATGACATATTTCTGCTTCTTGCCAGAACTTCCAGCATCACTAGTGGCCCTTCGTATTGGCCCGATGGTATTATTCAAGGTTAACAGTATTGCACTAAACACAATACAAGATACCTGCAAATTACAAGAGATCGCTTTTGTCTGCTATGTGCAATTTACTGACGAGATTAACTGCTCACATGGAGATGATTCATATCACACAGCTTTTTAAGTGAATATCGGCAAAAATTGAGCTCACCACAGTAGCAACAGAAAGTGGCTCCAAAATTATCACAGAATGTACTACAATTATTTTTATAAAGTTGTGATTTAACACTGTCTTTCCTTTTGTTTAGATTTTTCTTCATTGAGAATGGTGCCATATAGAGTCTGTGTTTGTGTCTTTAAGTTTTGAAAAAAAATTAACTTCTAATAATAGACGTCTATTTTATGGTAGTAAATGATAAGAGACTAGCATCTACATATATTTTATGCAATATCACATATCTTTTTCTTAATTTTTTGATATGTCTAGGCTACATGAATCATCTGATGTTTTTCAGGTTGTCATAAATCTTCAAAAAATTTTCCAATACATTTATTTTAAAAATTGGCTTATAAGTGGATCCACCCAGTTCAAATGCATGTTGTTAAAGTGTCAGTTGAAAACAATTCATTATAATTAACTATAATCACCATATTATGAAATAAATCTTCAGAACTTATCTTTAGAAGCTGTCACTTTATACCTTGTGACAAACATCTCCCGATTCTAACCTCACGCCTACCCCCTTGCTACCACATTCTACTCTGGTTCTATGAGTTGAACTTTTTAGATTCCACATATAAGTGAGATCATATAGTGTTTATTTTCATGTGCCTGTTTATTTTCACAGGTTATCATGTCTTCCTGGTTTATCCATATTGTCACAAATAATAGAATTTCCTTCTTTTTTAAAGGCTGAATAAAATAGTTGTCTCTCAGTACCTACAGGGGATAGGTTTCAGGATCCTTGCAAATACCAAAATATGAAAATGCTCAAGTCCCTTATATAACATGATATAGTATTTGGATATAACCTACACACGTTATCCTGTATACTTCAAGTCATCCCTAGATTACTTATAATACCTAATAAAATATAAATGCTGTTTAAGTAATTGTTCAACTGTGTTTTTCTTTATTGGCATTGTATTTTATTGTTGCATTTTTTTTGTCAAATATTTTTGATCTGTTGGCTTCAGTTGGTTGAACTGCAGGTACAAAAAGCTGACTATATTCTGCTGCGTGTGTGTGTGTGTGTGTGTATGTGTGTGTGTAGGTAGCTTTGCATGTGTTATGTGTGTGTATCTATTGAGATAGATAGATAGATAGATAGATAGATAGATAGATAGATAGATCAGATGGATAGATAGATAGACACCACATTTTTTTTATTCATTCATTGGTTGTTAGACATTTAACCCTTAGGTTGACTCCATACCTTGGCTATTGTGAATAATGCTACAAAAACATGGGAGTGTATATATGTTTTCAATGTATTTGTTGCATTTCCTTTGGGTATGCACAGTGTGATGTTTAATATTGAGTATCAACTTGGATTGAAGGATGCAAATTAGTGTTCCTGGGTGGTGCCAAAGGAGATTAACTTTTGAGTCAGTGGACTGAGGTAGACCCACCTAATCAGCTACCAGGTGGACACCATTTAATAAGCTACCAGCATGGCTGGAACAAAGGCAGGCAGGGGAATGTGGAAGGAGGACTAGACTGGCTTGAGTTTTCTGGCCTCCATCTTTTTCCTGTGCTGGATGCTTTTTGCTCTCAAACATCAGACTCAAAGTTCTTCAGCTTTTGGACTTTTGAACCTACACAGGTGTTTTGCCAGGGGCTCTCAGACCTTTGGCCATAGACCGAAAGTTGCACCTTCGGCTTCTCTATTTTTGAGATTTGGGGACTTAAATGGGCTTTCTTGATCCTCAGCTTCCTGACAGCCTGTTGTGGGACTTCACCTTGTGATCGTGTGAGTCAATACTTCTTAATAAACTCTCTTTCATGTATATTTCTATCCTATTAGTCCTGTCCCTCTAGAGAACCCTGAGTAATACAGATTTTGGTACTGGCAGTGGTTCTAAAGGAACAGAATTTTAAGGATGGAGTTCTTTAGCTGGTTTTGAGGTTTCTGGAGTTAGCTGCTTAATATGATTAGACCCAAAAAATGCTAAGAACTCTACTTCTAATAGTATGCAGAACACTGATAGTGAATGGCATAAACTGTTTAAAGAGTTATGCAAAATAAATGCGTTTGATATTGCTAATTCGCTGTTTGTGAGAGGCAATGTGGGGAGAACCAAGAAATATAATGAATTTGGTTGGTTGCTCCTAAGTTCACTAGAGAGAGTGATGAAAGAAAATGATGAACTCAGGGATTCAATGTCTTAACTCCAGAACACATACTGAGCCTCCAATTTTCTCAAATTGCCCTGGGAGTCTTATCTCCTGTAGAGAAAGAGCTGAAATTGTGGAAAATCAGACACAAGCTCTTATCATGTGAGCGGCTGACCATCAATGAAAGGTGCAAGCACAGCCTCGCCAGGTGTCTACTGTTAAAGTGAGGGCATTGATGAGAAAAGAATGAGACCCTGAAATTTGGAATGAGGACATGTGAAAGGACCCTGTTGAGGCTGGGGGCACTGAACTCCTAAATTCTGATCAGCCTTTTTTGCCAGAGGAAATAGTTTTCACACCCCCGGTGGTAAAAACATGCCCTACCCGACCCACACTGGCATCAGCCTTTCCACCTTTGTCTGAGGAGATTAACCATGCACTGCTTGAGGCAACAGTGATGGCCTCCCCTGAGGCAATTGCCAGGCAAGAGAATGTTGATTCTGCTCAGGACCCACCCCCAAGACCCCTGCTTTTTTCTAGACCTATAGCCAGACTCAAGTCCCTGCAAGCCTCTAGAGGTGAGGTTGAGAGTGTGACCCAAGAGGAAGTGTGCTACACTCCAAAAGAACTTCTTGAGTTTTCCAATTTATATAATCAGAAATCTGGGGAAGAGACATGGGAATGGATATTAAGGGTCTGAGATAATGGTGGAAGAAACATGAAGTTGGATCAGGCTGAATTTGTTGATTTGGGCCCACTAAGAAGGGATTCTGCATTTAATGCTGTAGCTTGGGGAGTTAAAAAAGGTTCTAATAATTTATTGGGTCGTTAGCTAAAATATAGATCAAAAGATTACCCACTGTGAGAGAGCTGGAAATGCCTGATCTACCTTGGTTTAATATAGAGGAAGAGATTCAAAGGCCTAGGGAGATTGAGCTGCTACAAACTAGCCTTATAGTATAGTTTGAAGTTGGGTAATGTGATACCTCTAGCTTTGTTATCTTCGCTTAGGATTGCCTTGACTTATTCAGGATATTTTTGGGTTCTATAGAAATTTTAGGCTAGTATTTTTTCAAATTCTATGTAGAATGCCACTGGTACTTTAATAGGAATAGCATTGAATCCATAAATTGCTTTGGGAAGTATGATCGTTTTAGCAATATTGAGTCTTCTTATTCCATGAGCATGTAATGTTTTCCTAGGTATTTTACTATTTTTGTGGTAATTGTGAATGTGATTGTGTTCTTGATTTGGCTCTCAGCTTGTATGTTCTTGGTGTATAGAAATACTACTCATTGTTGTATATTTGTTTTGTATCTTGAAACTTCGTCAATGTTTACCATATTAATGAGATTTTGGGCAGAGACCATGGAGTTTTCCAGGTAAAGAATTATATTGACAGGGTGTGTCTCCACCCAAATCTCACCTTGAATTGTAATAATCCCCATGTGTCAAGGGTGGGGACAGGTGAAGATAATTGAATCATGTAGGTGGTTTCCCCCATACTGTTCTTGTGGTAATAAATAAATCTCACAAGATCTGATGGTTTTATAAATGGGAGTTCCCCTGCACAAGCTCTCTTGCCTGCTGCCATGTAAGATGTGACTTTGCTCCTTCTTTGCCTTCTGCCATGATTGTGAGGCCTCTCCAGCCATGTGGAACTGGGAGTCAATTAAATCTCTTTCCTTTATACATTACCCAGTCTTGAGTAAGTCTTATTAGCAGTATGGGAACAGACTAATACATGTTATCTGTAAACAGGGATATTTTTACTTTCTCTCTTCATATTTGGATGTCTTTTATTTCTTTCTCTTGCTTGATTGATCTGACCAGGACTTCCAGTACTATGGTGAATAGAAGTAGTGAGAAAGGACATCTTTGTCTTGTGCTAGTTTTCAAGGGGAATCCTTCTACCTTTTGCCCATTTAGTATTATTTTGGCTGTGGGTTTGTCATAGATAGTTTTTATTATTTTGAAGTATGTTCCTTTAATGCCTAGTTTATTGAGTTTTTTTTTCAATATGAAGGAATGTTTCATTTATTTGAAAGCCTTTTCTGCTTCTATTCAGATAAGCATAGGGATTTGTTTTTAGGTCTATTTATGGAATAAATGACATGTATTGATTTGTGTATGTTGAGCCAACCTTGCACCACAAGGATAGTGCCTACTTGAACATGGTTGATTAGCTTTTTGATGTGCTACTGGATTCACTTTGCTAGTATTTTGTTGAGAATGTTTATATCTATGTTAATCAAGGATAAGGATATTGGCTTGAAGTGTGTGGGTTGTTTTTTTTTTCGGTGTCTCTGCTACCTTGTGGTATCAGGATGATGCAGTCCATAAAGAATGGGTCAGAAAGGAGTTCCTCCTCCTCAATTTTTTTTTGGAAATAGTTTCAGTAGGAATGGTACCAGCTCTTCTTTATGCATATGGTAGAATTCAGCTGTGAATTCATCTGTTCTGTTTTGTTGTTGTTGTTGTTTGTTCATTTTTTGTTTTTTGGTTTTTTTGGGTTGATAGGCTTTTTATTACTGATTCAATTTCAGAGCTCATTATTGGTCTGTTTAGGGATTCAGTTTCTTACTGGTACAATTTTCGGAGGTTTTATGTGTCCAGGAATTTATTCATTTATTCTAGGTTGTCTAGTTTGTGTGCATAGAAGTGTTCATAGTAGTAGCTGAGGACTTTTAGTATTTCTGTGGGGTAAGTGGTAATATCTCCTTTTGCATTTCTGATTGTGTTTATTTGGATATTCTCTATTTTTCTATATGTCTAGCTAGTGGTGTATCTATTTTATTATTATTATTTTTTTCAAATAGTCAACTCCTTGATTCCTTGATCTTTTGTATGGTTTTCCACATCTCAGTTCCCTCTAGTTGAGTTTGATTTTTTGTTATTTCTCGTCCTCTCCTAGCTTTGGGAATCGTTTGCTTTGGTTTCTCTAGTTCTTCTACTTGTGATGTTATGTTGTTAATTTGAGTTTTTTTTCTAACTTTTTGATGTTGGCATTTAGTGCTATAAGCGTCCCTCTTAAGATTGCCTTGGCTGTGTCCCAGAGATTCTGGTATGTTATATCTTTGTTATCATGAGTTTCAGAGAATCTCTTGATTTCTGCCTTAGTTTCATTATTTACCCAAAAGTCATTTGGGAGCAGGTTGTTTAATTTCCATGTAACCATATGGTTTTGAGAAATTTTCTTAGTATTGATTTCTATTTTTATTGTGCTCTGATATGAGAATGTGGATGGTATGATTTCTATTTTTTAAAATTTTCTGAGGATTGGTTTATGTCTGATAATGTGTTCAATTTTTCAGTATGTGCCATATGAAGATGAGAGGAATGTATATTCTGTTCTGTTGGTTATAGTGCTCTGTAGATGTCTATAAGGTCCATTTGGTCAAATGTTGAATTCATATCCAGAATATCTTTATTAGTTTTCTGCCTTGATTACACATCTAATGTGTCACTGTGTTGCTGAAGCCTCCCACCATTATTGTGTGGTTGTCTAAGTCTTTTTGTAGGTCTCTAAGAATGGAGAAATGCCAGATATAGGTGACGGGGAGGAAGGCAGCAAACCACCTTGCCATGTATGTACCTATGCAACAATCTTGCATGTTCTTCACATGTACCCCAAAACCTAAAACACAATAAAATATATATATATTTTTAAAAAATCTAAACTTGACTAAGAATCTGGGTGCTCCAGTCTTGGGTTCATGATAGTTAAGTCTTCTTGTTGAATTGAGCTCTTCACCGTTAGGTAATACCCTTCATTGTCTTTTGTAACCTTTGTCGTGTTGGAGTCTCTTTTGTCTGAAATTATAATAGCATCCTCTGCTTTTACTGTTTTGTACTTTCTTGGTAGATTTTTCTCTATCCCTTTATTTTATGCTTTTGCATGTCATTGCATCTCTTGTTGCATCATGAGTCTCATGCAGATAACATATGGTTGGGTCTTGCTTCTTTATCCAACTTGCCATACTGTGCCTTTTAATTGGAACATTTAGCCCATGCTTGCCATATAATGTCACTAGTTTACATACTTAAGTGTGTTTTTGTAGTGTATATGTACCACATTTTCTTTATTCAATCCACCATTAATGAGCACCTAGGTTGTTTCCCTGTTTTTTTCTATGGTGAATAGTACAGCAATGAACATACTAGTGCATAAGCCTTATTGGTATACTAATCTATTTTCATTTGGGTACATACCCAATCATGTGATTGCTGGATCTAAATGTAGCTTTGTTCTAAAGTCTTTGAGAAATCTCCAAACTGCTTTCCATAGTGGCTGAACTAATCTACCTTCTCACCAACAGTATATGTGTTCCCTTTTCTTTGCTGCCTCACCAGCATCTGTTGTCTTTTGACTTTTTAGTAATAGTCATTCTGACTGGTATGAGATAGCATCTCATTGTGGTTTTGATTTGCAATTCTCTGATGATTAGTGATGTTGAGCATTTTGTCATATCTTTGTTGACTGCTTGTATGTCTTCTTTTCAGAGATGTCCTTGTCCTTTACCCGCTTTTAAATGTTTTCTTTTTCCTGTTTTTTGGTTTATGCTTCTTAAAAGTTATGGATGTTAGCCCTTTGTTGGGTGCATAGTCTGTGACTATTTTCTCCTGTTCTATAGGTTGCCTGTTTACCTTGTTGATGTTTTCTTTTGCTGTGTAAAAACTCTTTAGTAATTAGGTTCCACTTGTCAATTTTGTTTTGTTGCAATTGCTTTTGAAGACTTAGCCAAAAATTGTTTCCCAAGGTTAATGTCAAGAATAGTATTTCCTGTTTCCTTATAGAATTTTTATAGTTTGAGGTCTTATGTATACATCTTTAATCCATCTTGATTTAATTTTTGAATATGATGAAAGGAAGGGCATAATTTCATTTTTCTGCATATGGTTAATCAGTTATCCCAGTACCACCTCTTAAATAGAAGGTCCTTTCCCCATTTTTTTATTTGTTATGACTGTCAAATTATGGTTAGGATGATGCTGGCTTCATAGGATGAGCTATGGAGGTCTTCTTCCTCGATTTGGGGGGACATTTTTCAGTGGAATTGGTATCCATTCTTGTTTGTACATGTGATAGAATTAGGCTGTGAATCCATTTGGTCTAGGGCTTTATTTTGTTAGTAGGTTTATTATTATTATTATTATTACTGATACAATTTCAGGGCTCAATATTGGTCTATTCAGGGTATCAATCTCTTCCTGGTTCAATCTTGAGAGTTTATGCATTTCCAGCAATGTATCTATTTCCTCTAGATTATCTAATTTGTGTTCATTGCCTTGTTCATAGTATCTCTGAGGATCTTATTTCTGTTGTGTCAATTTTAATGTCATCTTTATTATTTCTGATTATATTTATTTGGATCCTCTCTTTTTTTTTCTTTTTTAATCTAACTAGTGGTCTATCAATCTTATTTACATTTGGGAAGAGCCGACACTTGAATCTATTGATCTTTCATATGGATTTTTGCATTTCATTAAGTTTCCTTTAATTTTAGTTATTTCTTTTCTTTTGTTAGCTTTAGAGTTCTTTTTTTTTCTAGTTCCTTTAAATGCAAAGACATATTGTTAATTTGAAATCTTTCTACCTTCTAAATGAAGGTATTTAGGGCTATAAACTTTCTTCTTAACACTGCTTTGGCCACATTCCTGAGATTTTGGTATGCTGTGTCCTTATTTGCATTAATTTCAAATAATTTTTTAAATTTTGCCTTAATTTCTCTGTTCACCAAGGAATTATTCAGAAGCATTTTGTTTAATTTCCATATATTTGTGTAGTTTTGAGAGACCTTCTTGATATTAATTTTCATTTTTATTGCACTGTGTTCTGAAGGTGTGCTTGGTATAATTCCAATGTTTTTGAATTTTTGAGAATTGCTTTATAACCAAGCATGTAGTTGAACTTAGAATGTGTTTCATGTGCAGATGAGAATAATGTGTATTCTGTGGTTGTTGGGTGGAGGGTTATGTAGATGTCTAATATGTCCAATGGTCAAGTGTCGAGTTTAAGTTCAGAGTTTCTTTGTTAGTTTTCTGCCTTGATTATCCATCTAATGCTGTCAGTAGGATGTCGAAGTCTCTCACTGTTATTTTGTGATTGTCTAAATATTTTTTTAGCCCCAAAATAATTTGCTTTATAAATCTTGGTGCTCCAATGTTAAGTGCATAAATATTTAGGATAGTCAAGTCTTATTGGATGGCACCAGTTATTATGTTATGTCCTTCATTGTCCTTCTTAATTTTTATTGATGTAAAGTCTGTTTTATCTGATACAAGAATAAAGACACCTCCTATTTTTTGTTTCCCATTGGTATGATACATCTTTTTCCATCCTTTTGCTTAGAGCCTGTGTGTCATTACATGTGAGATGGGTAGCCTGAAGACAATAGATGATTTTGTCCTGTCTTTCTATCCAGCTTACCACCCTGTGTCTTTTACATGGGGTGTTTAGCCAAGTTAATTTTTGTATATGGTGAAAATTAAAGGTCTAGTTTCATTCTTCTGCATATGGCTAGCCAGTTATTCCAGCACCATTTATTAAATAGAGAGTCCTTTCCCAATTGCTTGTTTTTGTTAGCTTTGTCAAAGATCAGATGGTTGTAGGTTTGCATTCAAAGTTAGTTTTGATACCTGTGACTTTGATCCTGTCAATGTGTTGTTGGCTATTTGTTATGTGAACTTCCTTGTGTCATTACTTATAGTGCCTGTGGGCTATGTGCTTAACTATGTTTTTGTGGTAACAGATGTCATTCTTCCAATTCCTGTTTGGCACTCTGTTAAGGATCTCTTGTAAGGCTGGCCTAGTTGAAACATATCCTCTCCATATTTGCTTGCCTCAGGATTTTATTTTTTCTTCACTTATGAAGCTTAGTTTGGCAAGATAGGAAATTCTTTTTTTGGAAATTCGTTTCTTTAAGGATGCTAAAAATAGGCCAAAAATCTCTTTGGGCTTGTAAGGTTTCTGCTGAGAGGTCTGCCACTAACCTGATAGGGCTTCATCTATATGTGACTTAACCCTTTTCTCTAGTTGCCTTTAAGATTTTCTCATTTGTGCTTACGTTGGTGAATCTGAGGACTTTATGTCTTGCAGATGGTTATCTTGTATAGTTTCTAGCCGGGGTGCTCTGTATTCCTTACATCTGCATGTCAAAGTTTAACAAGATGAGGGATGTGTTCATGGACTATGTCCTCAAATATATTTTCCAAGTTGCTTGTTCTCTTTCTCTCTCAGGAATGTCAATGAGTCATAGACTTGGTCTCTTTACAGTGGTATGGACATAGTAATATTAATTCTTCTATAAGCATAAAACCTCTTTTCATTTATTTGTTTCATCTTTTTTTTCATCAAGGTGTTATACTTTTCAGTTTACATATTTTTATCTTTTTGGTTAATTTTTTCTAAGCATTTTACTTTTTTCTTGATGCTATTATAAATGGGATTATTTTCTTGATTTCTTTTTTACATGACCAGTTGTTAGTGTGTAGAGACACTACTGATTTTCATACGTTGATTTCATACCCTGCAAATTTTCTCAAGTTATTTGTTAGTTATAAGAGCGTTTTGTGAAAACTAGGTTTTCCGTATACAAGATCATTTCTCCTGCAAGCAGAGACATTTTTGCCTCTTTTCCAACGGATGCCTTTTCTTTTTCTTGCCTAATTTTTTCGGCTAGGACTTCCATTACTATGTTGAGTAGAAGTGGTGAGAATGTGTTAGGGAACCACAAATATCCGAATTACCAACCTGTCTTCAGCAACTTCAATTCTTGCCTCCTCGGAAGAAAAATTCAACTGAGCAGTATAAGTCAGATAAAGAAACCAAGGAAAGTTTCAGAGCAGGAGTGGAAGCTTGCTAAAAATCTTTAGAGCAGAAAAGAAAGGAAAGTACACTTGAAAGAGATGCAAGCACGCACTTTGGAGGTCAACCACCCCATTTAACCTTATTGAAGCACATTATATGCTGGCTCACTTACCTTGCATCCTCTTCCCTTCATTCTCCTCTAATGGGAAGAAGGTGTGGTGCCCTCTTTACTACTGGGAGGCAAACATGTTTAGGGAGTTGTATGCATGCCCACTTGAGGCTTTCTTCCCTTTTCCAGTGGAATGACCCTGGAAGATTATACTTTGCCATTGTGTCTCTTAATGTGCATGCTCAAGCTCACTCACCAAATTTCTGAGATTTTATTGAAAACTGATTACCAGTTTCAAGTGTTTTTACCTGTTTGAGAAATTTCCTCTCTCTGGTGCCTGCAAACAATTATCACTTTAATGTGACAACTGTGGACCATGGGCAAATTGTCTTTCCCTGATACTGACTGCCAATTACTTTTTACAGAGGCAGTGTGATAACTGTCATACCATCACCTTATGGTCCTGTGACATTCTGGTAGGTGTAGGAGGGACCCCTCACCTGTCTCACTCATGCCTGGCTAGCTGTCTACTGTAACAAGTGGGCATCCTTGTATTTTTCCTAATCTTAAAAAAAAAGGCTTTCAACTTTTTACAATTGAATATGATGTTGTCGGCTTGTGATATATGACCTTTATTTGCTGAATGTTATCATAAAACTATGTTGAATTTTGTCTGATAATTTTTCCTCATCTGTGGAGATGATTATATATTTTTTGGTTTTCATTTTGTGAATGTGATACATCACATTTATTGATTTGTGTATTGTATTAGTACATTTATATTACCATAAAGGAGTATCTAGGCTGGGTAATTTATAAAGAAAAGTCCATTTGGCTGTGGGTTTTATAGGAAGCTTGTTGCTGGCAACTATATCTGGTGAGAGAGGAGGAAAAAGAGAGGAGGAAGTGTCTGGCTGTTTTCAGTGACCATTTCTCATGGGAACCAATAGTGAGCTCTCACTCACTCACTCCCTTGGGAATAGCACCAAGCCATTCTTGAGGGATCTGTCCCCAGGATCCAAACATTTCCCACCAGTCCCCACCTACAACATTTGGAGTCAAATCTAAATAGGAGACTTGGTGGTGCTCAACAAACATATGCAAATCGTAGCACATGTATCAAACCAATTTTGCATACTATGACATGAAATTCAATAGAAATATATTAACCAGATAAGAAGTACTATAAAATTCCTAGAAATAAATTTTGAATAAATATTCAAAAAATCTGCACACACAAGTTATAATTTTTTTCCCAGGAAAAGATAAATATTGCCAATTTGCTGCTATTTGACCTTGAACAAGACAGATTAAGAGTCTCCTCAAACAAGGAAACTTTTGACTTGGAGAAGTTAACTGTTCTTTTCAGTTTATGATTGATTGAAAAAAATATATGAAGATACCTTGGTAAATTAAAACAAACATAAAATCCTAATCAATATCTTATATCATAAGATTCCAAATCAAGTAATTTCAGATTTCAAAATATTTCATGCTGTTTTCCTATTCAAAAATAACTGTCTTATCAAACAACATGTAAGAATTTGCGTAAGCATTCTTAATAGAATTAACTCACATTATTAAATTACTGTTCTTGATAGCAAAAGATATGCTTAGACTTATAGAAAATGCTAATGAAACTCATGGAAAAAAATGGCAATATAATCTATTCGAACTCCTTATGGGGAACTCACATGCCTGAATATGCAAGAACATCATAGGCCTAAAAGACCACCTGCCAATGAGAAGGGAAGGACATAATCCCTAAAACAGCCTGGAGTCATGCTAACTAGCTGGTTTTGGTCTGTAATAAAAAGCACTTAACTGATTATAATAAAATGTTAAGTGGTTTCATTTTTATATCTCCATACATTTAAATCAGATATTCATCATTTTGAGAATACTAAAAAGTATTTGGAACATAATGAGAGTCATTAGTGTAAGACAGAAAATACATGTAAATAACTTAAGAAATGTATGATATGTAGTGATAGTAAAAAAAAAACAATTTTTACACAATTCTACTTACCATAGAAAATGTATAAATCTCATGCACAAATTGATTAGGTAATGTTCAATACAGAAGGGAATAAAACTAAAAACTCTTTGGAGAATCATAAAACATTGGACATATTTGGAATTATGTACATGTTGGTGGAAGAGAAAGCCCTGTTGAAAAAATGATTTTATTCAAATTCTTTGTAGTTTGTAGTATTGACATAATAGAAATTCCAAGGAGATATTTAGATAAATTTAAGAAACTAATGCTAACACAGATCTCAAAGCATAATGAAATGAGATTATTCAAAGAATAAAAGGCTTCTGCAAGAAGAGAGTCTAAATTGTAGTTTAAAGCTATAATAATTAAGATACCATTTACTGCTTGTTAGTAAGTTTCTGTAGATCTCAGGAACATGACTAATAGCACTATAAATATTAAATAATTTTGATATCAGAGAGGGAAAATCTATGGAAATCAGAACATGTACTAACATTCATTTCTTATAGTTTAAAGTACTAGATTTCAAGACACATGAATGTAAACCAGGATATGAATAGAATTCTATAGATATCTACAATGTATTGCTATGTGAGAAAATCAAATTGCAGAATGCATATTATAAGATCAAGCTTTGTAAAATGTATTTCTAAACACTATGTCAGTATACATCTATGTTTGTGTATTTACTTAAACACAGAAAAGTTGCTTATCATCTACAAAGTTTACTTCTCCTAGCTTCAGAATCCCCAGGCAATAAAAATGCCTATTCTCAGATATGGTAGTAGTAGTAATATTAATAAAATCAATACAATTAGAATTGACTGAGAGCTGACAGTGAGTCAGACAAGGTGCTAAGTGCTTTTATCTGGTAATTGTCTTAATTATCACATCCATCTTATGGAAGAGGTTCTCTCATTATTTCTAATTTAGAAGTTTGTCTCAAGGATCAAAAGTGTCAATACATTTGTATAGACACATAATAAATGATAATACACATTTTTTCACATAACAATGCACAATTAGGAATTATATTTTTGTATTTTAAAACTAAAATATGAACATATTTACGTATATAGATGCCTGTGCACATACCCAATGCTGTACAGATTATGAGGAAGTCTAGTTAATACCAAGGCTGAAATTTAATTTCTATATTACCTTTCTTTAAACCAAAAGTTTACTGGTGATTTGGGCTTTCATGTGGTTACCGGGTCGTCTCTGGAACACTTGGTGTCAAAGTTCCTCTAACCTTGTATCCTGAGAACATAGATTTCAAAATGAAACTCAATTACCCCAATGCCCAAAGGACAAGCTACTCACAGACCTGTGCTGCTTGGCTTGATATAGTGGCTATCTTTGTTATGATAATATAATATATCCAAACTATGAAAGATATTATCTATATGGAAACAATAGTCAAATGAGAAACGTTGAGAATACATAATATATATTTTTTATAACAATAAACCAAAAGTATAAATTGAAGCTTATCAATGTAGTCCTTACATTACAGAAATAATTAGAAAGGGAAAAGAAATACAAGAAAGAAAGAAATGTAAAGAACTAAGAGTATACATATCAAGAAAATTTTAGGACTTATAATGAACATGCAAAGCTTTATTATATAATATAAAAGAAGGGTTTAAATAATAAACACATACCCATACTCTTGAATATGAACTTGATATTGTAAAGATGTTGAATTTTCTCCATTTATTTTATATTTATAATATAATCAGATTAAAATTCCCATGGGAAGTTTTTAGTAATTAAAAAAAAATGTTAAAATTCTGCAAAATTCTAAGTACTAGTGAGAATTAGCAACCTAGGAAAAATACTGAAGGCCAGGGTTTCAATGCCCTAAGCCTGTCATTATAAACTGCAACAGATCTGGGTAACTCAAAGTGGCAAAAATTTATAGTTTCATTTTGTGGATACCACAAATCCAAAATCAAGGTGTCGGCAAGGCCATGCTCCTTCTGATGCCTCTATGGGAGGATCCTTCTTTGCCTCTTCCTGTTTCTAGTAGTCCAGGTATCCTTTGGCTCATGACTGCAGAACTCCAGTATCTACCTTCATCTTCATATTGCTGTCTTCACACTATCTGTGTCTCTGTCAAAAGTTTCTTCTCCTTACAAGGGCATCAGTCATATTAAATTGTTTTCTGAAATCATACTATCTGATGAACTCCTTTGTGTTTGAGAGTTGAATTTTAAAACATAAATGGTAGTTGCCCTAAAGGAATGTCCAAATAAATTTTCCAAGAAGAAAACCAATTTTCAGAGACTATTAATATTGATTACAAAAAGCATGTTGAATGAAACTGATGAGTAGTGGAGAGGAGTTAGTTGCTAAGTTTTCTTCGTGTTGCAGCTTAGAAATCTTTCTTTGGTTACACTAAGAGAAATTGACATCGTATTGAACAAATTGACAAAGAAAATCTTAATAAACATTAGCACAAGCTACTCACTTGTTTTCTGACTTGAAACAAGTCACTAATCTTCTCTGTGTCTCAAATTTCCTATTCCAAAAAAGAAGGTAATGACTATCTTGTCATAACAAAAGAACAATAATGATAGCAATCATATTGCAGTTAGAAACATTCACACTGAAAGCTTACTCAAGTGTCACAGAGTATGGAAATACCTTAATGGGAATAACCTCTTTTTACCCTCAAAAACATCTGATGCTATAGGTATTATTATTAATTTTATGCTGCAGGACTGCCACTAGAATTAAATGAGGCAGGATAAGGGGGAAATCATATATTTATAAACTAAAAAGTGACTCAGAAACCTAAGTAATCATATTATTTTAGTAAATTTGATTTTGTTCTTCAGAAATATCATATAGCAGAGCCATTTAGAACTTACATGCCTAGCTACAAAGATGTAAGCATTGTAATTCTTATTTTTTATTTCTTCCTTCCGTAATTTAGAAAAAAATTTATTAACTATCTATGTGTGAGGAGGCACTGTTTATGTGTGAAATAAATCACTGAGCAAACCAGAGACCTCCATAGTCATTATGGCTTCATTCTGCTGGGAGGAGAAAGACAAGAAAACAAGTTGGACAGCTCATCCAAATTTGCATGGGACTTTTCTGGCTTTAAAACTGAAAAGTTTCGCAACCTGGAAAACCTCCCTTAGTTCCAAGCAAATCTAGAAGATTGTTCACTCTAGAAAAAATGTAATGAATAAATGAAAACACATGCAAGAATGTGATATAAGATAATGAAACAGGTGAATAAAGCAGGGTGAGAGACTGGGAAAGCTAAAGACAAAGATGATAATGCTGAATTAAATCTGAGGGAGACTGGAACGGGGGTGTCTGAGGAACAGCAAAGAGGCCAGGGTGGCTGGAGACCTAAATATCTCATGTGTTGTGGTTTCAGGTAACCGTGGAAATTCGGAGAAGCTGGCAAAAATTCCTTTCTAAAGAGTCTAACTGAGGGCCCAGATTTCACAGCAGGGTTCTAGCAGGCAAAATATGAGGGTTGGGGAGGAAAGCCTAGAGGCAAATCAAGTCTATTATCTCCCTGGATTTTAATAACTACCTGTTGCGACTACGTAAAATCAGAACTAATGATAATTTTGCACTATAAACACATGAATGTTATTATCAAGACATATAACTCATGACTCTCCCGTACTCCTCAAAAACAGTCTTAAGCATAGGCAGACTGAAAATAAAACTAGATAAATTATTATTTCATCAATATTACACCATCATTAATTATTTTGAAAAGTTAACCAAATTTAGTGTGAATTTACAATGCACAACGTTTGAAATTTTAGAATTATACTTATTAGTAATTACTCAAGTTATTTCTATAAAAAAACATAAACTTCTTCTAAAGGACTAAAAGTAGTTCACAAAAGTCTACATGTACCTTATCTGGTTTAGGGAAAGTAAATATCAAAATTTGTTACATTTGTTCAAAAAATCCTTGATTCTTCACAAGAGTTAAATTAAAAATCAAAATGTAATGTCACCTTATTAGGAATTTTTAACATATGTTTAAATTTCAACTGGAAAAGTAACTCTTAGGTGAGATAATCTAGACAATATTACTCAAGGACTAACTTAAAAAAATGGGAATTAGGCATATTTACCACTACAGATATTAATCCTACATTAATTAAAACAGTGAGTATTATACAGGAATTGACAAAGAGAATTCTTAAACAGAATTAATCATCTAATAGTGTTGAGCACAGTCATGATTGTAAAGCAAAATATAAACACCCATGCAATGCACACTAATGCATTTTGCATGCGCAACAAAAATCAAATTTAAAGATATAACACAATAGAATCATACTGAAAAGGAGAATAACCACGACTTAGTGACTTAGTGTTAAGTAGGATTGTAAAATCCTTAAATAAATTAAGCTACAGGGATATCCATTATGCACTTTTAAATTTGAAAAGAGGTATATTGTGGAATGAGTATTTTAAGATCCCCTTTTTATTGTATATTCATAGCTCTTATTTGAAAATTATGCCCAATATAAAGATTAATTCTAAACAGAAGGTTTGAAGAATACTGAAGAGTTTAAACAAATACCATTTTATGCCAGAAAATATGAAAATCTGAAATTATAAAACTTAAATTTTTAAAAATTGCATATATTTTCTATGTAGGGCTTGAAAGTCCTATTAAAAGTTTTTGAGAATTTGATAAATTATTATTCAAACTCCATTTGTGATAATATGCTTCTGAGCATAATCAAGGTAAACCTAAAAGAAAATTATAGAAATTATATTCACTGTACAAAGAATTGAACTTGTGATCAATTGTGATAATTATAACACTATGTTTTGAGCTCAAAAATTGACGGACACCAATAAAATGAATTGATTCATAATATTCTGTTTTGTTCATCAGATATTTGGGAAAAACTGTCAGATTGGAATCTCATTTGAAATGATACACTCCAATACAATCCATATAGGATTGAAAGTTTTTTTCACCATTAAGCAAAAATGTATATGCAATATCCATGACAATATTCTTAAGATCAAAAGAATAGTGATTCTTCACTATCTGGTTTGGGCAGAAGAGACAAGAATGACATCAGAATAAAACCTGTGTGTATACATGCTTAATGCTTTAGCAAGTTTTATCTATTGTTGTCTGACTGTTTGTGAATCTCCCCCAAATCTATATATTGAAAGCATAACCCCCAATTTGATGGTTTTTGGAGGTGGGAACTTTGGGAGGTAATTGGGTAATGAAGGTGAAACCTTCATGAATAAGATTAGTGCCCTTATAGTAAGCCAGAAATCTAGCTAGCTCTTTCTGCCATGTGAGGACTCAAGAAGCTGGCAGTCTGGAACACAGAAAAGGGCCCTTACAAAAATCAGATCATGCCAGCATCATGATCTCAGACTTCCATCCTCCAGAGGCATAAGAAACAAACTATTGTTGTTTATAAGCCACCTGTCTATGATACTTTATTACAGTAGCCTGAACTAAGACTTATGTGTCTCCCAAAATTATACTTTGAGATATTACAGAAAAATTGGTGACTATTAAATTTTTCAATTTTTATACCGAAAGTACCTAGAGATCTTGGATTTGGATGGCTTCCAGGATAGCCCTGGAGAAGCTGGCTACCGAACCCCATGAAACTTGGAACCCGAGGACTCTACTGCAGAACAGAGAGAAAAAATATAGGAATGAAACTTAGGGGACGGGCACATTAGATTTGGAGATCAGTTAGTGTTAAGTGGAGAATGTGGTTAGACTGGAAAATAATCCATGAAGCAAAGGAGCTTCCTCATTTATATTACGGGTGAGGCAATTATAGCAAATATTCATTGGGGTGATTTGTTGTGTGATTTGGTGTGGTCACTTTCTTGTGCTGCATAACACAATATGTACCAAATTGAATCAAGAAACATTCAAACAAGATTACACACTAGGATCAAGTGGGATTTGTTCCAGGAATGCAAAGCTGCTTTAACATCTGAAAATAAAACAAGAAAATACAACAAACATAATAGAACATATCAATAGAAGAAATAAGAAAGACTATGTGTTCGTTTCTGAATATACACACAAAAAAACACTAGACAAAACATATCACTCTTTCTTGATATGCCCCCAAAACTAAGAATAGAAAAAAACTTACTAAATCTGATAAGGGCCATATTTAAAAAACCCACAACTAACATCAAACAAAATCGTTAAAGACTGAATGCTTTCCCTCAAATATCAATAGCAAAGCAAAGATATTCACTTTAATCATTTGTATTAAACATTTTACAGGTAGTTGTAGCTAGAATGATCAGTCAAAATGAATAGAGTGTCTACATTGTTAAAGAATAAGTATAGCTATATGTATTCGTGAATGACATAATTTTAAATTCATCAAAATCCAAAAACTTTATTAGAATTAATAACTTAGCAGAGTTGTTGGATACAAAAATATCAATATACAAAAGTAAATTTTGTTTCCTTATGGTTGCAATGAACGATCCAAAGTGAATTTAAAAATATATAATTCAATGATAATCACACAAAAAAGAAACACATAGGAATTATTATAAAAAAAGAAGTGCAAGATTTATTGACTGAAAATTCCAAATCATCAGTAAAAAAATTGAAGAAGAACTAAATACTGATTCTTCTAATCTATGAACATGGAATATTTTTCCATTTTTCCTGTCCACATAAATTTCTTTCATCAATGTCTTACAGTTTTCATTGTGGAGATCTTTTACTTCTTTGGTGTAATTAATTCGTAGGCATTTAATTTTATTTGTTGTAATTATGTATGGAATTGCTTTATTTATTTTCACATTGCTCACTCTTAGCACACAGAAATGCTATTGGTTTTTGTATGTTGATCTTATATCTGGAAACTTTACTGAATTTGTTTATCCGTTCTAATAATTTGGAGGCGTCTGTAGGTTTTTTCAAATATAAGATGATATCATTTACAAATAGGATAATTTGACTTCTTTTCCAGCTTGAATGCTCCTTATTTCTTTGTCTTATGTTATTGCTCTAGTTAGGTAGAGTAACTAACAACATAGTTCTGGTACTATGTTGAATAACAGTGGTGAAAGTTGGCATGATGGTCATGTTCCAGATATTAGATGAAAGCCTTTCAGTTTTTCCCCATTCAGTATGATACTAGCTGTTTGGCTATCATATATGGCTGGAGATAATTATGTAAATGAAATAATCCAGACAAAATAGGCAACATTGCATGTTCTTACGTATTTGTGTGATCTACAAATCAAACAAATTGCATTCATGGACATAGAGAATAGAACTCTGGTTACTAGAGCCTGGGAAAGGTAGTGGGGTCTCGGGGAGGAGTTGTAGTTCAACTACAAAAAATAGTTGGAAAAAATAAGACTTACTATTTGATAGCACAATAGGGTGAGTATAGTCAATAATTTAATTCCACATTTTAAAATAACTTTAAGTGTATAACTGGATTGTTTGTAAATCAAAGCAGAAATTCTTGAGGGGATTACTACCTTACTCTCCACGATGTGCTTATTTCACATTGCATACCTGTATCAAAATATGCTATATGCCCCACAAATGTATACACCTACTATGTACCCAGAAATAATAAAAAATTAGTAATATTGTTAATATGTCCGTACTATAAAAGCAATCCACAGATTCAATGCTATCATTACCAAAATTCCAATGTCATTTTCCATACAAACTAAAAAGAATCCTAAAATTTGTATGGAAACACAAAGGACTCTGAATAGCCAATGTAATTTTGAGTAAGAATAACAAATACTTGGTATATCACATTTCTTAAAGTACATTACAATGTTATAGTGATAAAAATAGTATTGTACTATCATAAAAATAGATACATAGATGAATGGAACAGAAGGGAGCACAGAAATAAACCCCCATATACACAGTAATTTAATAATTGACAAGGGCACCAAGAATATATAATAAGGAGTGAATATATACTCCATAATAAATGGTGCTGGGAAAGCTGTATATCCATATGCAAAAGAATTAAACTGAACTCTTAACTTACACCATGCACAAAAATCAGTTCAAAATGGATTAAATACTTAAACGTAAGACAAAATAGCTTAAAATTGCTACTGGAATAAAACATACTGAAATGTTCTTTGACGTTGTTGTTCTAGGCAATGATTATTTTTTACAATGACCCTAAAAGCACAGGCAAAAAAAGCAAAAGCAAAAAGTGAGGTTACATCAATCTACAAATCTTCTGCACTGATTAAAGACACAACCTACGAAATAATAGCAATACATATATCTGATAACAAGTTAATATCAAAAATATATAATAAACTCATATAACACAATAGCACATACACAAAAAAACAAATAAACAGATTAAACAATGGGCAAAGAATCTGCAGAGACAATTTTCCAAAGGAGGCATACAGGTAATTAACAAGGTACATGAAAAGGTGGTCAACATCATGAATCATGAGGGAAATGAAGACTAAAACCACAATGAGATATCACATTTTACATGTTCACATGACTATTATCAAAAAGACAAAAGATAAGTGTTGGTAAGGGTGTCAAAAAAAGTAAACCATTTTACAATATTGGTGGGAATACAAATTGGTACAGCCACTAAAGGAAAGAATATGAAGATGTATCAAAAAAAATAAAAATAGAATTACCTATGTCCCAGCAAACCCACTTCTGGGTACGTAGTTATTCGAAATAAAATCAGTGTCTTGAAGTGATATTTGCACTTCTATGTTCATTTCAGAGTTATTCATAATAGCTAAGATATGAAAACAATGTTAGCTAGCTAGCTAGCTAATAGAATGCAACTCAGCCTTAATAAGGGAAAAAAATATTGCCATTTATAACAACATGGTTGAAACTGGAGTCCATTATGCTAATTAAAAAAGCTAGACACAGAATGACGAGTACTATATAACCTCACTTATGATGTGGAACCTTAAACAGTTAACATCATCGAAGCTGACAGTAAAACGGTGGTTACCAGAGTCTCGAGGTGAGGAGGAAAAAGACGGGATGTTCGTCAAAGGGTATAAACTTTCAGTTGTAAGATGAATACGTTCCAGAGATCTCATGTACAGCATTGTAGTTACAGTTAATAATACTCCATTGCATACTTAAAATTTGCTAACATAGATCTTAATTCTCTCACCATATACACACAAAATGATAACTATGTGAGGTTATATGTTACCTTGTTTTTGGTAAACGTATCACAATGTCTACATATATCAAATTACCAAGTTGTACCCTTCAGTGTATACAATTTTATTTGTCAATTATACCTCAAAAAGCTGAAAAAATATAAGAGCAAAAGGAGTATATTACAAGAAGGTTTTTGATGTAAAAAACAGATATAATCTCACCTTAAACAAGTATACTCTTCTATTAATGATCCTTAGAAATGATCAAGGTAAAACAACACACAAAAAAACCAACAAGATCATCATACCTACAGAACAGAGCTTAATTTTAAAATATAAACCATAATGGATGGGAGGAAGGCTAAGAGGAAAAGAGAGTGGAGGTGGAGGAGGAGAGAGAAACACCACTAATGAAACGTTATTGGCGTATTCATAAGAGATAAAACATGTTGCAGTAACTGATACAGTTTTAATGTGATTAGCAAACAACACTATTCTGAAAATATCCAGGAGCAAATTTCACTGCACTTTAATATGCTGTAAATTTTATCAATGGAGCAGTTATCATTGCTTAAAAATTAATGAGAACTGAATAATTTGTGGGAGAAGATTAGTTTTTCATTTTTTACCATATATAGTTACCTTGTATCACCTATGAGGTTGAAAAAATGTTACGTGGATTATTAGATAGATAATAAGTAAAATTCACTTAAAACCTCAAAAGTTACTAAGAGTACTCTCTTGTTATGGAATGCTTAATAAGTGATCTAACAAATAATAACAGCCTCACATTTTTCTATCCTGGGGAAAATTGCCTGATATTAATATCTCTAATTATCATAATGATTTATACCCATTTGATGCTATTTACATGCCAAATGGAGTACTTACAGCATGTACATTATCTTATTTATTCGTTACAAGATATTTGACCTGTGCATTCTACTTGTAATTCTACACTTCAAAATTGTCATGAGGTATAAACAAGTCAATGTATATGAAAATACTTGGAGAAACTCAAGAGCCACAGAGGAACACATGACTTTTATCATCACAGTATTATTTCCATTCTTAACAAAACATATTATTTCATACCATAATGATTTTCTATTAGAAGACATATACCTACTAACAGCATGTCAGTACTTTGGGTAATTCTTCTAATATCCTTGGATTAATACTTCCTATTGAGCTATCAATTTGCTACATGATATGAACACTGTGATACTATTTTGCTAATTAAAACAATAAAGAAAAGAAATACATTTATATCAATAATCTTGGTTACCTATATATATATATCTGAATATATACATGTACGTATATATACATGTACATGTGAAAATAGAGGGAATGGACACTTAACATCGGTTAAAACAAAGATATGGAAACAAATATTTGTGGGTCATTAATTTATTTTTAATGTATTTTTAAGTAATTTGACTAGTTAGGCTGAAAAAAAAACACTAATTGTAGCTTTTATTAGAAGCTAGGTAAGAAGGAAGCTAGACCAATCATTTGTTTTAGGATTTTAAACTAGTAATTGATCCTGTAAAAGCTGTGAGATTTATTCATATGAGAAATAATATAATACACACATTCTGCATTAGAGGTAATAATAACAATAAATAATGAGAATGTTATACTTGTTTAATAAAGGTTTACTTACATTGACAAGAGAAAAAAGTTATAAAATTATTAAAACATAAGGATCAACTATCTCAATATTTAAAAAATTAAAAAAGCAAGAAATATTTACCAATAAAGAAAAAGTCTTTATAACCTGTTATATAACTATTTGGGGCTTGGGCAGACTATATATTGTAAAGTGGCTGAGTTTTGTAAACTATATAATCTAGCTATAATCATTACTAAATACAAATACAATACTGTAGTAAATTGGAGAAAACAAAATTACTTTTAGTCTCTACTTATACAGGGCTGAAATAGGTAACTCTCTGACAATAAGGTGTAAGAACTGGTATCTAGTCTACTAAACCCAGGTAATTACTGTTTGTTGTGCGGTGATGTTTGATTGTTTTGTTCCTGTCGGGGCATTGCATACACACAGAAAAGTACACAAAGCATGTGTGTAGCCTCATGAATCTTTATAAACTGATACATTCTAAATGAAATTTTAAAACTAAAATTATTTAAACAACACAAGTATTTATAATGAGACGTTGCTGAACAAAATTGATGTTAATTAGAAATAATCAGCACATAAACTCCTAATTTACAACATATTCCCAATTTCTTGCATGAGTTCAACATTTGAAAATGAAAGCATGAATATCTAGGCCTTTAAAGAAGATGATACTCCATATGTAAAAAGGAGAATATATTTAGCTTATAATGACAAAAACAATAGGACTTACAACCGAAAAAAATATATAAGAACTCCTATATTTGCATTGGTTTCCATGGGTCAGTCATTGCCCTCTAGGACTTTTATTTTGCCTCACTTAGTCTCCACCAAAATTATTTACTACTCACGGTATATATTCATATTCCCCATTTATCTAACGCATCAAATGTGCCAAAAATATAAAAATGCTTTTATTATTGTTTAACCAGTATATACATATTAATACTATCAGAACACCAGAATCCTTGTTCAAGTAATACATTTTGGGTTGCCAGCACTTACCAATTATTAAATTGGAGTATGGTCAGTACTCTCATTTAAAATCTATGGTTAATAATCTGTATCAAGACAAATGACATGAAGGTTCATCAAAAGAGTTTTAATGTAAGTTCCTGCTAAAGTGGAACTGAACAACCTTGATCTCAAATACAAAGATGGGGAGACGAGGCATGCAGTGAGGATTCATGAGCAATCTGTTGCTATTTTGCCAATTTTCAACACAATGTGGATATGGTAAATATTTGGTGATATTATTTCAAGGGACCTACAATAAAAATCCAATTATCTGTAGAGACAGTTCAAAAGAATACAACTTAAAATAAATGGAAACCAACAATTTGGAAATGTATCCAAAAAAGATATAGATTAAAAAATAGTTTCTATGTAGTCTAAAGATAATCAAATAGAACATATAATTGCAAAAAAAAATGATGGACAACAGAAAACTTAAAAGGTAAGTTAGGAAGTACTAATGTTGTAAAAATACTTTAGCAAGCATATTAAATGAATTTAAAATATTATAGTATAATATAAAATAATGGATCACTGGACACATACCCATATTCATGTATCAGAGGATTCAACACTGTAAAAAATGTTTATTTGCCTGGAAAATACAATTTTAGGTCAAGAATATAGGTGGAGAAAAAAATTTAATTTATCACTACTGATATTTGGCAAAATGTTATTGCAAGTCATGAGCAAAGATAAGATGGTAAAATTAATCAATCTGACCTCAAAACTAAAGTGATATGTAAAAATTTTTATACCATCACTAAAGAACAAAAGGGCTTTCTCATAACAGCAAAAATAATTTTAAGAGATGGGCCAAAGGAGCAAATCTATGAAGAAAGTTTTTTTTTTTTTGGTGGGAGGATAATTGTGTATTTGAAGGAATAAGAAAGTTAAATATAAGTTTATATTAGACACAAAATTTGAGCTGGAAGGATATACATAAATAATGTTTTTGAGTACAAAAGCAATATACTGAAATATATATATATATATATGTATACACACACACACACATATATATATACTATAACCTTGTTTTCCTAAGGTGAATAGAAGTGGAAACAAATTCTCTGTGTGTCTATATAAGACTATAGTATGTGAAAATGCGTAATAACAAAAAAGTACATATCTGCTTGAGCAAAAGGAGAATGTGGGAACCTATATAACAGGTTGCTCCTAACTCATACCTGGAAGTGAGCCTGGAAGTATACTCAGAAGAGGAATAGTGGCTAAAATTATCACTTTCTCTGTATCTATTTTAGCAATAACAATTATCTTTTCTTTTTTCTACCAAAACATTTAAAAGAGAAAATATGCTTAAAAATGTGGGCTAGAAAATATGTTTAAAAATGTGGGTGGCTTATACGTGTAATCCCAGCACTTTGGGAGGCCAAGGTGAGCAACCTGATGTAGAGGTCTGTCTGGCCAACATGGCAAAACCTCATCTCTACTAATAATACAAAAAATTAGCTGGGCATGGTGGTGTGTGCCTGCAATCCCAGCTATCAGGAGTCTGACGCAGGAGAATAGCTTGAACCTGGGGAGGTGGAGGTTGCAGTGAGCCAAGATAGCACCACTGTTCTCCAGACTGGGTGACAGAGCATGACTCTGTCTCAAAAAAAAAAAAAAAAAAAAAAAAAAACGTGAAAAGGCAAGGCCTCTTTTGTGACATACCAAATGTTATCTAATCACACCAATTTCAAGTTCACCTCTGTG
Source organism: Cheracebus regulus (assembly GCA_963574635.1). Classification (NCBI taxonomy): domain Eukaryota; kingdom Metazoa; phylum Chordata; class Mammalia; order Primates; family Pitheciidae; genus Cheracebus; species Cheracebus regulus. The sequence continues at coordinate 7,977 of CAUYQU010029880.1, read as the reverse complement.
ATGGTTAATACTGAGTGTCAACTTGATTGGATTCAAGGTACAAAATATTGATACCAGGTGTATCTGTGGGATATTGCCAAAAGAGACTAACATTTGAGTCAGTGGTCTTGGGAAGGCAGATCCACCCTTCATCTGGTAGGCAATCTTATCAGCTGCCAGCGAATATAAAGCAGGCCAAAAAACATGAAAAAGAAAGACTGGCCTAGCCTCCCAGCTTACATCTTTCTCCTGTGCTGGACGCTTCCTGCCCTCAAACATCCAGCTCCAGGTTCTTCAGTTTGGAGACTCAGGCTGGCTGTCCTTTCTCCTTAGCTTACAGACAGCCAACTGTGGACCTCTCAATCATGTAAGGTAATACTTACTAAATTCCCCTTTATATTTATACATATCTATCCTATTAGTTCTGTCTCTCTAGAGAACCCTAATACAACCTCTTACTTATATACGAATGAATAGTAACTTAAGAACAAAAGCAGCGTATCATAATTATATATTGCTTATAGAAGGTCAGGGACTTTTTCTATTTACATAAGTTTTCAAATTTTGAATTCACAAAAGTCATGAAACAGTGATATTAAATAGGACTACTTTTACTACACTAAAATTTGCTAAAATAAGGTGAGGAAGCTGATATCGCAAATACAATGAATTACAATAAACAAATTTGATAGATTACACAGATAATAGCTTAAGATCTAAGAATTCACATTAATTAATAACAAGATTGGCTCTATATTAATCTGTTTTCACACTGCTGCTATAAAGAACTATCTGAGACTGGGTAATTTGTGAGTCAAAGGTTTGACTCACAGTTCTCCAGGCTAAACAGGAAGCCTGTCTAGGAGGCCTTAGAAAACTTATAATCATGGAGGAAAGGAGGAAGGAGAACAGGAATCAAGCACTTTCTTCACATGTGGCAGGAGAGGTAGAGTGTGAGGGGGAAGGTGAAACACCCTTTGATACACCAGATCTCATGAGAACTCACTATCACAGGAACAGAAAGGGAGAGGTCCACAGCCATGATTCAATCACCTCCCACCAGGCCCCTACCCCAACTCATGCATATTGTAATTCTAGATGAGATTTGGGTGGGGACAAAGAGGCTAACCATATCAGGCTCCCAACTAGAGCCTAAATACTCAGCAGGAGCTGGACATTAGGATTATCTCTGATAACCAGTAATTACCTTTTAATATGGCTATACATTTTTAACACAATAAAGTCCCTAAAGAATCTATGCTTGCAATGACTACAAGCACAACAGTGAAAGAGCTAGCCTCAAATTGTATACTAACATATTTACCTATGCATCAGATTTCAGACAATATTAAACAAGACAGTGCTATCTGACTTATGAAATATGGCAAAAAACATTAGCACTCATAACAAAATAAATCAAGATGACATTCTTTTAATATCATAATGTATCAAACATGTATTTTAATACTCTCTGTAAAAACCTAGAGAATAAGAGAAAGTTAGGTTAATGTTGAACTCCAGAAATAATAGCTCAGGTTAATAAACAGAATCCCAGATAATCAAAAGTAATGAGAAATTTTCAATTCTGGGAGCATAACAATAAGCAGCTTTGCAAACTTACTCTCAAGGGTGTTGTCAAAAACAAGAGTGGATATCAGAGCAAGACAGTGAAATAGAAGCTTACACTCTTTATAACCCTTCAGAAACATCAAATTTAGCAACTATCTGCACACAAAAAAGGACTGTCACAAGAACCAAAACTCAGGTAAGCAATCACAATCACAATACCTAGTTTTAACTACATATAATTTAAAAAGGCATTGAAATAGTTTAAAAAGACAGTCTTGAATCAATGATGCCACCCCTCCCCCATGCCCTTGGCTGTAGCCCTGCCGTCTGGAGAGTCTGTGTATTTGGAGGAGAAGGAGCATAGTGACTGAGGGGATTAAGTATTGAAATAAATGCTACCCCGTCATATCAGAGAGCAAAGCTGTGCTGGGCTCAGCCAGTGACCATATACTGAAGAAACATCTGGACCAGAGCTAGCCAAAGGGGAATTCCCTATCCTATTAGTCCAAACTCGAGTTTTTTGGCAAGCCTTGGCACTGCAGACCAAAGTGCTCTGGGTATTATGTACACCTGAAGGGCAGTCTGGGACACAGGTACTGCAATTCCTGGGCAAATCCTAGTGCTGGGATGAACTCAGAGCCAGAGGTCGGGGACTGGGGTGGCAAGTAACCTAGGGAGACCCCTAGCCAGGGCAGCTAAAGCAGTGCTTGCACAAATTCTCCCCCAACTCCAGGCAGTGGAGATCACAGCAATGAAAGTGACTCCATCTCTCTGCTTAATGGGAGGAGAGAAAAGGGTCAAGAGCAATGTCTTGCATCTTAGATTCCAGCTCAGGCACAGTAAGTTAGAGTGCCAGGCAGAGTCATGGGGCCTAGCTCCTCGATGACATTTCTAGACATATTTTGGGTCAAAAAGGAATGATCCAATCCTGGCAGGATCAATCACCTACTGACTAAAGAGACCTTGGGCCCTACCTAAGCAGCAGTGATACCCAGGGAGTATGCCATGGACAATGGGCTCTGAGATGTGCTGACTCTAAGTGTGACTCAGCAGATTCCAAGCTGTGGTGGCTACAGGGAAAGACTCCTTCTGTTCCAGAAAAGCAAAGGGAAAAGTGAAGAGGACTTTGTCTTTCACCTTAGGCACCAGCCTGGCTACAGTGGTGTAGAGCAACAAGCAGCCCTTGGGGGCCACAAGTTGAGGCCTAAGCTCTTGGACAGCATTTCTGGATGTGCTCTGGACCAGAGGAGAGCCCACTTCCCTGAAGGGTGAGTCTTAGGCCTGGGATAATTCACACAAGCTGACTGAAGAACCCTTAGGTTTTAAGTGAACATGAGGGATGGCACAGCAGAATTCCCCCATGGGCTGGTGATGGTGGTGCCCACAGGTACAGGCTCCTCTGCTTGTGAAGAGGGGAGAGAATAATAGGAAGGACTTTATATTTTGCTTTGAGTGCTGGTGTAGCTGTAGCAGAGTAGAAAATCAGACAAATTTCTAAGTTTTTGACTCCAAACCTTGCCTCCCAAACAGTATTTCTGGACCTACCCAGGGCCTGGGAGAACTCACTGCCCTAAAGGGAAGGACACAAATGTGCCTGGCTTTGCCACCTGCTGATTGGAGAGCCCTAGGTGCTTGAGTGAATATAAGTGACAGTGAGGTAATAGCTACAATGGACCTTGAGCAAGATCCAGTGATATGCTGGCTTCAGATCTGACCCAGTGAAGTCCCAGTAGAGGGAAACACAGGAGTTTTTGCATTATAATCCCCATGTGTCAAGATCGGTACTTGGTGGAGGTAATTAGATCGTGAGAGTGGTTTCCTCATGCTATTCTCATGATAGTGACTGAGTTCTCATGAGATCTGATAGTTTTGTAAGTGTCTGGCATTTATCCTGCTTGCAATTCTTCTTTCTGCTGCCTTGTGAAGAAGGTGCCTGGCTTCCTGAGGCCTCCTCAGTCATGCTGAACTGTAAGTCAATTAAACCTCTTTTCTTTATAAATTACACAGTCACAAGCAGTTCTTTATAACAGTATAAAAATGGACTAATACATACACCTACAATATCTAGAAAATAGCAGCAAAATGGCAAATCTAACAGTTTCTGAAGATGGAGGAGATAAAGGTAGAACATTGATTAGAAGGAATAATTACAAATACGTTCCCAAACCTAAAGAAAGCATCCTAATAAAATACCAAGAGAAAACAAAAACAAATCACATACAATGGAATTTCAATATATCTGGCAACAGCCATCACAGTGGAAACCTTAAAAGCCAGGAAAGAGTGAAATTATATATTTAAAGTGTTGAAGGAAAAACATTCTTACCCTAGTATAGTATATATCATGAAAAATACCTTGCAAGCATGAAGGAAAATAAAGACTTTCCCACCCAAACAAATGCTGAATGATTTCAGCAATGAGACCTGTTCTACTAGAAACGCTAAAAGAAGTTATTCAATCTGAAAAAGGGTTATAAATGAGCAATAAAAAATCATCTGAAGTTATAACTCTTACTCGTAATAAGGACACAAAGCAACACCAAATATTGCAACAGTGTAACTGTGGTGTGTAAAATGCCTTTATCTTAGGAGAATAAACAATGAACCAATAAAAACAAAATAAGTGCAACAACCTTCAAGACATCTAACAATAAGACGTGAAGAAAAACAGCAAGTTAAAAAGTGGAGGGATCAAGTAATAGTTGTAGTTTTTATTAGTTTTTGGGTGTGTTTGTTTGTTAATGCAATCAGTGTTTAGTTGTTATCATATTAAAATAATGACTTATAAGACAATATTTGCAATGCTCTTGGTAGCCTCCAGTCAAAAATATGTAACAGATACACAAAAAATAAAAAGCAAGAAATGGTCTGTTAGAAAGAAATTTACTTTCAATATAAGAAGACAGGAAGGAAGGAAAGAAGAAAGAGAATACACAAAACAACCAGAAAATAAATTAAAAAAAGAAAGAATAAGCCCCAATTGATCAATAATAGCATTGAATATAAATGGACGAAACTCTTCAATCAAAAGAAAAGCTGGTTGAATGGATTAAAAAAACAAGACCAAAAGATGTTTTGCCTACAAAAAAGTAGACTTCACCTATTAAGTTACGTATAGACTGAAATTAAAAAGATGGAAAAAGATATTCCATGCCAATAGAATAAAAAAAGAGAGAAGTAGCTATACTTATATCAGGCAAAATAGGTTTCAACGCAAAAACTATAAGAGGAGACAAAGAAGGTCATTATGTAATGATAAATATGTCAATAGAGCAGCTGGCTACAACAATTATAAATGTATATTTACCTGGCCCTTGAGCATATAGCTATATAAACCAAATATTATTAGAGGTAAAAAGAGAGATAGACCACAATGCAAAAATAGCTGGAGACTTCAAAACCCAACTTTCAGAAATAGACAGATCTCCCAGACAGAATCACAACAAAGAAACAACAGACTTTATCCACACTATGGAACAAATGGGCCTAGTAGATATTCACAGAACATTTCACCCAAATGACTGCAGAATGTACATTCGTTTCCTCAACACAATGATCATTCTCAAGGACAGATCATATGTTATGTCACAAAACAAATCTTTAATAATTAAAATAATATCCATCATCTTCTCTGAACACAGTGAAATAAAACTAAAAATTAATGAAAGGAGAAATATTTGAAACTACATGAATACATAGAAATTAAATAATATGCTCCTGAATGACCAGTGAGTCAATGAAGATATTAAGAAAATTTGAAATATTTATATAGAGACACAACATATCAAATCTTATGGTATCCAATAAACACAGTAGTAAAAAGAAATTTTATAGATATAAGAGCCTATGTGAAAAAATGACAAAAAAAATTTTCAAAAAAACTGACAATGCACCTTAAAATTTAGGAAAGTAAGAACAAACAAACCCACTATCAGAAAGAAAAAAAAAAAACAAGAAATAATATCAAAGCATAAATAAATATAATGGAAATTTTAAAAAAATACAAAAGATAAATGAAACCAAGAGTTGGTTTTTGAAAACTTAAACAATATTAACAAATTTTTAGCCAGATTATGAAAAAAAGAGAGAAGATCCAAGTAAATACAATCAGACATAAAAAAAGAGACATTGCAAATGATATTGCAGAAATTCACAAGATAATTAGTGGCTACCATGAGCAACTATGTGCTAATAAACTGGAAAATCTAGAGAAAATGGATACATTCCTAGACACATAAAACCTACCAAGACTGAAACAGGAAGAAATCCAAAACCTGAATAGACCAATAGCAAGTAGTGAGATTGAAGTCATCATAAAAATCTCCCAGTAAATGAAAGGCTGGGACCCAATGGCTTAACTGCTGAATTCTACCAAACCTTTAAAGAAGAACTGATATCAATCCTACCTAATCTAGTCCAAAAAATAGAGAAACAAAACACCTCTGAACTTATTCTATGAAGTCAGAATTATCCTGATACAAAAGCCAGACCAAAAAAGAGAACACTATGGGACAGTGTCTTTAATAAATATTTATGCAAAAATCCTCAACAAAATACTAGCAAACCAAATTTTAAAAATATCTTACAAAGATTATTCATCACAACCAAGTGAGATTTATCTCAGGGATGTAAGAATGGCTCCAAATATGCAAATAAATCAATGTCCTAGATTATATGAAGAGAATGAAAGACAAAAACCATATGAACATTCCAATTAATGTTGAAAAAGCATTTAATAAAATTCAATATCCCTTCACAAAAATAGCTGGATATAGAAGGAACATATATTGAAATAATAAAAGCCATATATGACAGGCTCCCTATTAGTAGTATACTGAACAGGAAAATTGAAAGGCTTTCCTCTAAGACCTGGAACATGACAAACATGCCAACTTTCATGACTGTTATTCCACATAGTACTGGAAGTGGTGACTACAGAAATCAGACAAGAGAAAGATATAATGGGTATTTAAATTGAAAGCAAAGAAGTCAAGTTATCCTTTTTAGCGAGTAATATGATCTTGTATTTGAAAAAAACTAAAAACTCTACAAAAAAACTATTACAACTGTTAAATCCAGTATAGTTGCCAGATACAAAATCAACAAAATCACTAGCATTTCTATATGCCAACAGTGAAGAATCTGGAAAAGAAATAAGAAAGTAATCATATTTAACAATAGCCACATGCAATATGATATATCTAGGAATTAACCTAAAAAATGAAAGTTCTTCATAATGAAAACTATAAATCACTGATGAAAGAAATTGAAGAGGACACCACCCCCAAAAATGGACAAATATTCCATGTTCATGGATCAGAAGAATGGTGTTAAAATGTTGATACTACAAAGCAATCTACAGATTCAATGCAATATCAAAATACCAATGATGTTCTTCACAGAAATAGAAAAAACAATTCTCATGATGGTTTTAAAAAAAAGGAGTTCCCTATCAAGCTCTCTCTGTTTGCCTGCTGCCATTTATGTAAGATGTGACTTGCTCCTCCATGTTTCCACCATGACTATGAGGCTTCCTCAGCCACATGGAACTGTAAGTCAATTAAACATCTTTCTTCTGTAAACTTTTCAGTCTTGGATATGTCTTTTTCAGCTGCATGAAAACAGACTAATACAGCAAATTGACACCAGTAGAGTGGAATATTGCAGAAAAGATACCCAAAAATGTGGAAGCAAGTTTGGAACTGGGTAACAGGGAGAGGTTGGAACAGTTTAGAGGGCTCAGAAGACAGGAAAATGTGGGAAAGTTTGGGACTTCCTAGAGACTTGTTAACTGGATTTGACAAAAATGCTGATAATGATATAAACAATAAAGTCCAGGCTGAGGTGGTCTCAGTTAGAAATAAGGAATTTGTTGGGAACTGGAGCAAAGGTAACTTGTATTATATTTTAGCAAAGAGACTGATGGCATTTTGCCACTGCTCTAGAGATTTGTGGAACTTCAATCTTTAAAAAGATTATTTAGGGTATCTTGCAGAATAAATTTCTAAGTAGCAAAACATTCAAGAGGTGACTTGATGCCCATCAATGATAGACTGGACAGGGAAAATGTGGCACATATACACCATGGAATATTATGCAGCCATCAAAAACGATGAGTTTGCATCCTTTGTAGGGACATGGATGAACCTGGAAACCATCATTCTCAGCAAACTGACACAGAACACAAAATCAAACACTGCATGTTCTCACTCATAGGCGGGTGTTGAACAATGAGAACACATGAGAACATGAGAACAATGAGAACACAGGGAGGGGAGCACTATACGCTGAGGTATGTTGGGGGGAAATAGGGGAGGGACAGTGGGGGGTGGGGAGTTGGGGGGAGATAGCATGGGGAGAAATGCCAGATATAGGTGAAGGGGAGGAAGGCAACAAATTACACTGCCACGTGTGTACCTATGCAACAAT
>CAUYQU010029879.1:0-20508 GCA_963574635.1 Cheracebus regulus | reverse complement strand
CACTCTCTCTGCATATCATGTGTTCTGTGGAGCTGCCTCTCTGTGTCTCACCCCACCCACACGCCCAACCTAACTTCTTTCTTGGTCAGCGTTCTCCTAGAGAGTGGCTCACTTGGCAGGAATAGACTGGACACAGGTCAGACGAGGGCCACAAGGGCGTCTGCGACTGTAAACAACTTTCCTGTGAGAGGGACACCTGGTCATGGGCCGGACACTTAGTAGTCTGTCTGTCAGGATACGGAAGTGTCCCGAGGCCCCACCCCTGCTTCCACGCTCCCCCACCCCCTCTGTGGGCTCGCGGGGCCAGGTCATGATGACCCAGGGGGCGTGGGGCCGGCGAGCTCACGGGAGCCCAGTTTCCGACCCACGTGAGGCCCCCAGCTTATGACCTGCCTCCATCACTGTGATCCTCCGGCCAGGGTCCTCCAACTCCATGCGACCGTGACCACATCCAGGTCGCCCCTAAAACACAGACACGTCCCTTCTGACCCGATGCTTCCACTCTCGTCGTCTCAGGGACTGTTCAGCGTCCCCCTCCCCCAGCCTGGGAACTTGTCATCCCAGTACAGCAGACAATCCATGTACACATGCACGTCTTGGCTGGGGACACCTGAGGTCACTTGACCACACAGAACCCTTCCCCATGTCTTCTGACCCAAGGATTCTCTCAATCGCTCTCCCTGTGACTGTGTCCGGGAGGGGGTCTGGAACGATGACCTTGGCATTGGGCTCAACAGACCCCCTCCCACATACACCAGGTCCCCTCAAGCCTCCGTGACCAGTTTCACTACCACTATCTTGGTGAGTGTGTGTCTGATCACTCCAGAAATGCACGTCGACTCCCCAGCCTGCCCAGCGACTTTGTCACCTGGGCTCAAGTGATGGCTCCCCTTCCCTTCACACCCACCTGACTTGGGGACACTTGAGGCCAATGTGACTCTGTCTAGGCCTGCACCCCATCCCTCAGCACACATACACCTGCTTTCTGATTTGTTCCTGTCTCCCTGACAGCTTGTCATCCTAGAACAGCAGCTCTCCGGCTCCACACACGCCTGGTCCGGGAGCACCATGACCACATGTAGTCTCCCGGCTTTTTCCTGGAAAAGCTTGGTCTCTAAATCCTCTGGGCTGGAGAGAACCAGATTTTCAAACCCTGTGAACGCCACCCCTGACCCTTGATCCTTTTTGTGTCTTTCTTGACCCAGTAAAATGCTCTCTCATGTTAAAAAAAAAAAAAAAAAAAAAAAAGTATTCCATGAAAAGCAGACTGTAAGCTTCCATGATCGCCTCCCTTGGAGTTCTGTCAGGGCAGGGCTAGAATTTATAGTCACTCCCCAGAGAGATTCCTCAAGACTGAATTAGAAGAAAATCAAAACATGTTTATGCTTTAGAGGAAACTTGACTGTTTTATGCTGTTTGAATTGCCTTCTAAAAATGAGTTTTAAATTCTAAAAAGTATTAAAATAAATATTCCATATTCCTTCACTCAGTTAATTGTGAAAGCACATGGATTTGCTCTTCACTGGCACATAGAGTAGATATATTCCATTGTGGTAGTTTCCTTGTTTTTCTGGGATCACGATCAGCCTACATTTTCCAATTTCCCTTGTAGTAAGTTGGGCACATGTCATTAAACACCAATGGAATGCAGGCAGAGTGATACATGCCACTTTCAGGCCTGGAAAATGCCAAGGCCCAAAGAAAATGCTAAAGCCATCACATGATAGATGCTAAGGTCCCTGACTGACTGTGGAGCAAAGCCATCTACTCACCCTTAATGTACTATGATGTGAACAAGAAATAAACATTTATCATGTTTAACAACTCATATTTGGAGTGTCTTTGTTATAGCAGTTAAACTCCCAGACTAATACAACCAGTGACTTCCAGAGAATATAACCTAGAAATTTCTGTTAATTATTACTAGAAGCTTATTTGTGATAAATAACATTCTGAAAGTGTATAGTAATTTGTAAGTTCAGATCAATTATTCTCAATTCTTAGTGTTATATCAGAATTATGTACGAAGCTATATTAGAAGATATATACCCCAAGAGACTAGCCTTGACCTAGTGAATCAGAACTAGATAAGATATAGGCAGTTATATTTGAAAAACTTCCTCGTGTTTTACATATAACCTTGGCTAGGAACCACTACTCTAAGATAACCCAAATTATATCTTTAGATGAAGCCAGATTATCTGACTTCATTGTTTTGGGTCCATATAATTTATTTTCCTGTATTGGGTTGTTTTAAAGTATTTTGATTACTTAAAAAAATTAATGTGTAATAATATTGATCTTTTTGTGTAAACAGTTCTGCAGTTTTATAAATTTTAGACACAGTTTCATGCTGTATCACAAATGTTAGGACACAAACCATTCCATCATTTCAAAACACTACTTCATAATACCCTTTTGAAGTCACACCTTTAAACCCTAGAAACCACTGATCTGTTATCCATCATTAACAGTCTTGTGCTTTTGAGACTGTTACATAAATTAAATCATACAGTGGGCAAACTGTTGAGACTGGTTTATTTGCATAATGCTTTTGAGATTTATTCAAGTTGCTGCAGATATCAACAATTTATTTCTTTTTAAGGCTCAGTAGCATTTCATTATAGACCTAATACAGTTTGCATTTCCAACTAGTATTCAAGGACATTTGTGTTGTTTGCAGGTGTTGGAGATTATGAATAGAGCTTCTACAAAACATTTGAATACAAGTTTTTGTGTGAACCTAAGTTTTCGTTTCTTGAGGGCAGGGTTTTTTTAACTTCGGTATTATTAACACTTTGGAATGGAAAATTATTTTGTTTTCAGGGTTATCCTGTGCATTGTAGGATATAGTGTTGCTGTCCTCTACTCACTACATGCCAGTAGCATTCTCCTCACCACCTCCCCACCTGAAGTTGTGACAACCAAATATGTCCCCAGATATTGTCAAATGTCCACTGGGGTGAGGAGAGGGAAAATCTCACTGGTTGAGGAATACTGCCTTAAAGGAACTGAAACATCTAATATTACTTTAGTGTGACACTGCAAGGGTCAAATATCACCTTTTGTCTTTAAATGTTTTATTGATACATATTTGTACATATTTATGAGATACATGTAGTATTTTATTACATGCTTAGAATGTGCAATGATCAAGTCAGATTTAGGGCATCTATCACCTTAAGTACTGATCATTTCTGTATGTTGGAAACATTTCAAGTCCTCTCTTCTAACTATACTGAAATATCCAATACATTGTTGTTAATTATATAGTCCCTCTACTCTACAATTGAACATTAGAACTTCTTCCTTCTATGTTTGTACATCTTATGTTTGTACCCATTAACCAACCTCTCTTCATTCTCTTTCCATGCACCTGTCCCAGCGTCTTTCTACTTTCTATCTCTATGAAATCAACATTTTTAGCCCCCACATATGAGTGAGAATATGTGAAATTTGTCTTTCTGTGCCTAGCTTATTTCACTTAACATAACGACCTCCAGTTCTATCCGTGTTGCTGCAAATAACAGGACCTTATCCTTTTTGGTGAATGAATAATATTACTTTGTGTCTATGTACACCACATTCTATCTATCTCTCTGTTAATAAACATTTATGTTGATTTCATATCTTTGCTATTGTAAATAGTGCTGCAATCAACATGGGGGTGCAGGTATCCCTTTGAAATATCACCTTTTGTTTTAAAATGTCTCTACCTACATTTCTGAAATATATTTTCTCTGGATCTGGAATTATAATTTGGCGGGTTTTTTATTTTATTTTTTTTAAGACAGGGTCTCACTCTCTTGCTCAGGCTGGAGTGCGGTGCCATGATCTTGACTCACTGCAGCCTTGACCTCCCAGGCCCAAGCAATCCTCTCACCTCAGCCTCCAAAGTAACTAGGACTACAAAAGCACAGCACCACACCTGGCTAGTTTTTGTATTTTTTTGTAGAGATGGGTTTTTGCCATGTTATCCAGGCTGGTCTCAAACTCCTGGGCTCAAGTGATCCTCCTGCTTCGGCCTCCCAAAGTGTTAGGATTGCAGGCATGAGCCCCCACACCTGGCCTGTTTTCATTACATTAAAAAATAATTACATTACCTTTTGGCTTTCACAGTTTCTGCTGAGAAGTCAGTTATGTCTTCATAGTGTTCATTTCAATATGCCATTCTTCCTGATAGCTTTCAATATTTTTACGTTTGGTGGTGCCGTGGTCACCTTACAGAGTTGAAATGGATCTTCCCCCCAACACAAGATTTACTTATGATGATGTCCTACACATCCAGAAGGTATGAAAATGTTTATTACATGCATAATGAGTCTTACTGGGAAAAGTAGGCATGCACGCATCCTAAACTGGTTGAAAAATGGCCTGAGAAAATAGAGAAAGAAGACTGGCTTGGGATTTTTATGGTAGTTGAGGGGTGGGGCTAGGATGAAGGTTCCCACATGCAGGCTGAGGCTTGAATGTTTTGAACTTCCAGCTACTACCAAAGGAGGGAACACCTGGGGTTTCTTATCAGCTTGCCCAGATGTAGGGCAGAGGGAAACAGGAAGGGGTGGGCTTAAAAGTTGTCAATGAACATCAACAATGGAGTCACACTCCAGTACAGGTGTTAAGTAATTTTATTATGAATTGAATTGGCGTTGTTTTATATTTTTCTTGCTTGGGGTTTTTAGTGCCTTTTGAGTCTTTGGGCTGTGAAAAGTTCTCAGAAATTTTTCTTCAACTATTGGTTTTGTTCCATTCTCTCTTCTCTTTTTGGGATTCTTTTTTTTTTTTTTTTACTTGTCAAGGGATTCTAATTACACATATATTTGACCTTGTCATACTACTACAAATGTCTCAACAACTATCTTTTGTATGTTGCTTTTTCTCTCACATCATATTTTCTTCTGTACTATTTCAGTTTACTTTCTTTCTATCAATGTATCAGTAATTCCACACATTGATGTCCTAATTTTACTGCTTGTATTTAGTTCTAGAATTTAAAATTGGTTATTTTTTCACAGCTTCCATTTCTCTACTAAAATCCTCACTCTTATGTATTAATTCCTTGAAAATATTAAATTTTAGAAACAACAATATCTCTTGGTGAAAAGCAGCCCCATGGGCCAGGCACATTTCGGCTTCATTCCTCTCCCAAATTTTGACTCATAATTCTTTTTTTTTTTTGAGATGGAGTCTCACTGTGTTACCCAGGCTGGAGTGCAGTGTCTCAATCTTGCTCACTGTAACCTCCACCTCCTGGGTTCAAGTGATTTGCCTGCCTCAGCCTCCTGATTAGCTGGGACTACAGGTACACACCACCACCCCTGGCTAAGTTTTTTGTATTTTTAGTAGGGACGGGGTTTTACCATGTTGGCCAGGCTGGCCTCAAACTCCTGACCTCAGATGAGCCGGACTTCATAATTATTTACTGTCCTGATAGCATTCTGATACTTTCAAATTTGTTTTAATATATACACTTTGGTGCAACTTTTCTAACTGTTTCCAGTGGTAAGATGGTCTGAAAGATTTACTGACAATTACTAGAAATCTAGAGACTTGCTTTTAAATGCATGATTACATTTTACAAGACAACTGTCCCCATTTGTACAAAGTCAATGACATGAAAAAAATATATAAGGAGAGAACTCTTCTAGATTGAAAGAGACTTAAAAGACTAACAAACCAATGCAGTGCATGAACCTTGATTGATTTCCAGTTTAAATGAACCAGCTTGTAAAAGACATTTTGAGAAGAGCAAGGGAGATGTGAATATAAGATTGGATAGCAGTTGACATTAAAAAATTATTGCTAAATTTGTTAGGCAAGATACGAGCATTGTGGCTACACAGGAAAATGCACAAAATGTCATTTGTTGAAATGCATCCTGATATCTTTAGGGTTGGAATGTCAGGATGTCTAGCTAAAATACGAAGCAAACACGGCAAAGTATAAGTGGAAGATCCATGTGATGGTTTCATGGGTATTTATTATGCTTTTTTGTATATTTGAAATATTTCATAAAAAGTTTTTAAAAACCACAAGATTAATTTTAAATAAACAAGTTTCATATTTAGAATAAATTTTCTAGCTTTAATTTCTAAAGTCTTATATTATCTAGTAATTACTGAGGACATCAATTTATACGTCCATCTTTTGCTTAAAGTTTTCTCCAATTGGATTAAACTTTTATATTACTTTTCTAATTCTTAATTGCTGTATATGCAGTAAATTAAATAACTGTAAGGAATCAATATAAATCTGATTGCAAGTTGGAAAATGTTACCTATAAATATAAAGTCAAAGTTCATATGCACAGAATTTTAATGATTTTTAAGTAATTATAGGCTAAAAACATTACAATAGAAAACTTTTCTGTTGTAATAACCTTTGTATCCACAGGGAAAATTCTGTAAAAACTTTAAAAGTAGTGTTCTACTATTTTGACAAGTTGTGAACAAATTACTTGGACAGATTGCTTCTAAACCTCAAAAGATTTTCTATAATATTAAAAAGTTGTTCACTTTGGGACAGATGTTTACCACTGAATCAGATAAGCTCTTTCTTTTTTTTCTTTTCCTTTTCTTTTTTTTTAAGACAGAGTTTCAATCTTGTTGCCCAAGCTCAAGTGCAATGACATGATCTTGACTCACCACAACCTCCATCTCCTGGGTTCAAGCGATTGTCCTGCCTCAGCCTCCCAAGTAGCTGGGATTACAGGCATCTGCCACCATGCCTGGCTAATTACACATTTTTTTAGTAGAGACGGGGTTTCTCCATGTTGGTCAGGCTGGTCTTGAACTCCTGACCTCAGGTGATCCACCCGCCTCGGCCTCCCAAAGTGCTGGGATTACAGGTATGAGTCACCGTGCCTGGCCAATAAGATCTTTTTTAAGTAAAAATAAAAAGTATCTTATTGTCACTTACACATTCCTTAAAGTTACAGTTCTCTAGCCCACTGCTACTTAAGCCATCTCATCTGTTATAATATATGTAATATACATACCAGATGAAAATAGAAGTGGAACTATTTGGGAATGCAGCTTGCCATGGCCAGATAAGCTTTCATGTTGTAGTTTTAGTGAATATTTTTAGAGTTAGGATAACATTTCCTGATGTTTTCAGTGATTAGTATTGTACAGTAACACTATGCCAAAGTAGTCCTCTATCACAATTGTTAGAGGGACTGCTTATCAGGTCTGTCTGCTGTGTCTGAACTTTACTGTAGCGTCTTCCAACAGAAACATCTTACTTCACTGTTTAATACAGTTGCTAACTACCTCATTATCCTGACTCCCTACACTCCAAATAAGGCTTAGTATGCATCTGTATGCAACAGGAAACTTCAGTTACCTTGTAGAATGATCACTTTTCTAGTCAATTCTTTAACTCTCATTTCCTGTTTGAAATCTGAGATTTAAGAGACTAGACACTATAAACAACTGAAGAGTTTTCCTGGTATGATATGTACTGTCAAACTGAAGCACTGATATGGGTTGAATTTTGTCCCCCCAAAAAAGATATGTTGAAGTCCTAACTCCCAGTGACTCATAATGTAATCTTATTTGGAAACAGGGTCTTCAGAGAGATAATCAAGTAAAAAGGAATAATTAGGGTGAGTTCTAATCCATTACAACTGGTATCCTTATAAAAAGGGGAAATGTGGACACAAATACACACAGAAGGAAGATGGTAGGAAGACAAAAGACTCCAGTGATACATCTACAAGCCATGGAATGCCTGAGACTACCAGAAGTTAGGAGAGAGACTTGGAACAGACCCTTCCGTGGTGCCTTCAGAGGTAGCATAACTCTGCCAACAGCATGACTTCAGACTTCTGGCCTCCAGAACTGTGAGGCAACACAGATCTGCTGTTTTAAGCCACCCAGTTTGTAGTACTTTGTTAAGGTAGCCTGGGAAACTAATATATATATAAGCACCTTTCAAAATGACATTTTCTTATTACATAAGTAGGGTCTTTGTACCAAATTTTCTTTTAAATGTTTTGACATGGATTTGCATGCTCTAAGACCTAAAAATCTTATCACTGCTGATATTTTAAAAATTAATATCTAACATTTGATCCATAATATATCTGAACAATGTCAATGACTCCCTAATACCCAAGTCAATGGATTCTATTTTTCAGGTCCCATTAAGATAAACAAGAAAGTCTAAAGTAATATCATTATAGAGAGGAGAAAGAAATTAATAGAAAAGATAACAATTGCAAGTAGTTTCAGGATTAGAAGAAATCATTTAATTTTTTGTAAAGCTATAAAGTTATCAGTAAGGGCAGCCGGGTGTGGTGGCTCACACCTGTAATCCCAGCACTTTGGGAGGTCCAGGTGGGCAGATTGCTTGAGCCCAGGAGTTCAAGACTAGTCTGGGCAACATGGCGAACACCATCTCTACCAAAAAAAAATACAAAAATGAGTTGCTCATCGTAGTGTGTGCCTGTAATCCCAGCTACTTCGGAGGCTGAAGTGGGAGGATCACTTGAGCCTGGGAGATAGAGGTTGCAGTACGCCAAGATCGTGCCACTGCACTCCAGCCTGGGTGACAGTTTATTTGTGACCCTGTCTTAAATAAATAGAGAGATAAATAAATAGTTAAGCTGCATTTACTGATAAAATAAATGCAGCTCCATTTTTGAAACTAATATAAATTGATAATTATATTCAAGTCTATCAGTTATCTCTTCTGTGTTTTTAAAGAGTTCTCAGATATAGTTTTTTTGTTGTTGTTTTTAAGTTTAGTGTCTGTTAATCTACTTTCCATTCACTTAGAAAATAGGTTTTCAAATTGCTATAATATCTCCTACTGATAATCAGAGTCACATCCCATTTTCATTTCACTTACATGTAACTTTCTGTTTTCTTAAGTTTCTGGCATAACATCTGGCATATAGGAGGTACTTAGTAAGTATTCAATGTAAATGCCAGACAGAGAACTCAATTTAGAAAAGAAATACAAGTATTCAAAGCCCAAGGGCAGATGGCTGGTATGTTTTTACAGTGATCTTTAGAAAAGTATTTACCCTTATTATTAAAATTGTCTCTTGGTGTTGATGATTTTCCACAAAGTATAAATTGTTTTGAGACCTCTAACAAAGCAGGGATGCTTCATCTGCTTGGTCAGGTTTGTCTCATGTGCCTCCTCCAAGTGTTTTGACTTAATCCTTTCTTTGGAAATAAGCTATTTGCCTAAAAGCTGTTTGATTTCCTTGGTCTCTAAGCTGCCCTTTTCTCCTTTCGAATGACCAGCCAAATGACCAATACAGTGGGGAGGTGCTAAGATGGTCTTCATGATCCTTGCCTTCTGGTATTCATGCCCTTGTGCTAGCCCTTCAGTTCACTTTGAGTGTGGGTGGGACTTGTGACTTGCTTCTAGCCAGCAGAATTTGACAAAGATGGATGTTACTTTCATGATCATGTAACCTAAAATTATGACCTCTGTCTTGTTAGCAGACTCTATTGACTCTTGCTTGCTGGCTTTGATGAGGGAATCCACCATACAGACAGGTTCTTTCCCATAATACAAGTACTACTAGTTTTTACTGCTGCATAACAAATTACCATAAATTTAGTGGACTAATACGTGTATTTATTATCTCACAGTTTTTATGGTTCAGTGGTCTGAGTACTGCTCCACTGGGTCCTCTGCTCAGGGTCTTGGAAGGCTGTAACCAAGGTGCCAGCCAGGGCTGTGGTCCAATCTGAGGTTCAGGTTCCTCTTCCAGGCTCACTGGATGCTAGCAGAATTAAGTTTCTTGCAGTTGTAGGACTGAGGCTTTCCGATCCTAAAGGCTGTCCACCACTTCCTGGCAGCTGGCTCTCTCCATAAATATGACAGCTGGCTTCTTCAAGCCCAACAGGAGAGCATCTCTGCTGTTTTGAATCTCTCTGGCTTCTTACCATGTCAGACCTTTAGAGCCTCTTAGAAACGGCTCTCTCATTAGGTCATGGCCACTTAGGATTTTCTCTTTTTTGCCTAATTTCAAGTCAACTAAGAAGAAATTTTAATTACATTTGCAAAATCTTTTATCTTTTCCATATAATGTAACCTAAGCAAGGAGGTGACATGCCATCATATTCACTGGTCCAACCCACACTCATGAGGAAGGGATTATTCAGAGCATGTGGCACCAGCAGGTGAGAACCTTGGGTGTTATCTTAGATTTCTACCTAATACAATTGGCATATCTTACTACCACCTGTGAGCTTTACTTCCACTTGACTCTTATAGTTTATATTTTAGTATTTTTGCAATATTGTACCATCGTTGCAATAGCCACTTTTTATTATATTTACCTTTAATAAAATAAAAATTCTACTAAATGTAACATTTACACAGAAGACTAGTAAGATTTCAAAATCACATCTATTCTGAACTAACATCCTTACAACCCCTGTGCATGAAATGCAAAGATGAAGTTTCTTTTGTTTAAATGAGGCAATGGTCACTGTGAATGAAGAATAAAATGTTTTATTTACAAGCTAGAATGGGAAAAATGAAGACAGTTGGCTCTACTGAATAAGTAGTACCTGATAGCATAGACAAACAATGTTTCTATCAGAGTAGACTTGATATGGTTTGGATTTTTGTTTCCTCTAAATGTCACCTTGAAATGTAATCACCAGCATTGGAGGTGGGGCTGGTAGGAGGTATTTAGGTCACGGGAGCAGATCCTTCATGAATGTCTCGGTGCTTTCCTCCCCCATAAGTGAGTTCTCACTTAAGAGTTCATGTGACATCTGGCTGTTTAAAAGAACGTGGCACCTCCACACTCTCTCTCTTGCGTCTTCCTTCGCCTGCCATGTGATATACCTGCTCCTACTCTGCTTTCTTCCATGAGTAAAAGGTAACTTGAAGCCTCACCAGAAGCTGAGCAGATGCCACTAAGCTTCCTGTACAGCCTACAGAACCATGAGTCAGTTAAACCTCTTTTCTTTATAAATTACCCAGCCTCAGGTATTTCCTTATAGCAACACAAAAATGGGCTGACACAAGACTTAGCAGCTTTATCCTTCCTATTCTTTGTGGCAGAGCACTGTGTGACTGAACCAAATGTGGTTATGACTGTCAGTGCCACAGACAGTTGCAATGAGCAAGCCTAGCTATGTTCATCTCTCCCACGATGGTGACCTGTGGCATGGTCAAACACTCCAGATGATACCACATAATCTGCAATGTTTTCATGACAAGTCACTTCTCTAAAGAAAGGAGTGGGAAGCAAAGAAACTTCTGTACTCAGTTTTCCACAAATGTACCATTTACACAGTTGCACTGAAATTTTTTTACTCAGGGGTAAATGCATTTTGCATACTTCCATATTTTAAAATTATACTTTTTGCTCCCATTTTGTGAACTGATAATGCCAAGAACCTCCAAATTTTATTAATACTCATTAATTTTAACAGTGGAACTGACCAGATACAGTTTATTAAAATATGTTCATTATAAACAATTTTACCTCAGCTTTGTGAAAACTGCAAATACATTGAAAACTGTTACAGTGCCATGAGATTGCAAATATTGCCTTATAAAATTATAAAGAAGTAAATTTGTTTAGTAAAAAACAAGAAATATCTTATTTCAATTTTCCACATATAAAAATATACTTTTTATTGCAACACTGAACAGTTAAGGCCACAACACTTGAAGGAGAATCTGAGATATGCATTTTTTGAAATGACATGTCAAAAATATTAGCATAAATAAATATCAAAACTGGTCACGCTGATTGAGATCAAATAAAACATATTAACTTATATCTTTAAAAGACTACTATCAGAAACTTTCCTTCATAAGTTATAATGTTTTTCAAGTATAAATGACAGTATGCTTGGTGATGTGAAAACAAATATATATTTATAGTACTGTACAGGATTTTGATCTTCTCTCTGTGTTTGCTGGTGGAATATTCTGATGTTTCTCACTCACGTGTTTCTGATCGGCATCTTTATTATCATTTTTTAAAATGATTTGATCTTCTATGGGTTTTATCTCTGGGAGCGGCTCAGTGTTCGTCGAGAACAACCTTTTGAATAGAAAAAACTAGGAAAAAACCACACACAAAATATTCATTTCCGTAAATGAAACATTCACTTGACAGTATTTAGGGCGTATCATTTTCAACAAGCATGAACATGATTTCATCATCTCTTACAGGGCACCACATATACTATGGTATATTCTTAACATCTGTTAGTATTTTTCCTTTCACCAAAATGCAGTCAGGATTCCACCCTAAAACAAGACCTTTCAGGGTCTAACATTCAACACCATCAACACCTTGGTGATATCTTATCTTTTTCTTCAAAGAACAAATTTAATGTTTTACTTTGTTAAGTTGTAAGAGAAAAATACATAAAAACTAGAATATTACTTATTGTAACTTTTAAATGTATCCAGGAAGGGTCATTTTCAGGACATGTCTGTCATTCTCAGTGTATGGTAGCTACAGTGAATTTGTATTGTAATATTCTGAAGGAGGACGATGTACCTCCCCATTCCTGTAGACGAGAACTTCTAGCAAAAAGTTAGTGCTGTCAAATGATGGCTGTGTGAGCCCTGTGTGTGGGTCTGAGCAGGCAGTCAAATATATGGAGCTTCTGCTCAAGGGAGGCCAGGGCTACAGATACACAGAATATAGATAATAGGTGAGAGATGAAAGTAGCCCCAATAACCCAGGGATCCCAGGCAGGTAGAAAAGAGAATATAAGAAAAGAGACAAAAAGAGCAGAGTGAGAGGCAAGCAGGAGAAGAGGAGCTAGCACCAAGGACCAAGGTTTGTAGGTGCAAAATTGGGAAAACTAGGCAGTTTGGAAGTCAAGAGAGAAAAATACATCAAGAAGGGAGTGGCCAACAGGGCCACATGCAGAAGAGATCAAATAAGATGACACACGTTTCATTTGATTTAGGCCCTTTGAGAATGTAGCCAGAAAGAAAATAGGACTCTTGAAGAGTGATAACACAAATAATGGTTTTGACAAGATGCCAAAACAAAAAAACAGGAAACAAAAACCAGGTGAAAACTTGGCTCTTCCAGAAATACAAATGGTGCTAATAATAATAGCTTACCTCTAGCTTTAAAGAATGGAGAAACTAGGGTAAAAAGTGGTAATCCAAAAAGTAAGAGTCTAGAAAAAGGATCTATGGATTGAAATGGAAGAACTTCTGTTCCTGCTATGGTGAAGAAATACACAACTTGAAAAAGTCGGCCACTATAAAATACCAAGAAATGCTCATGAGGTATAAAAAATAGAATTTTATAATGTACAGGTAATCTCCCAAAAAACTAAGGGAAATATCCTTGTAGACCAAACAAGAAAGAAGGAGCAGAAAGTCTCAGAGGTGATTAAGAACTAAAATAGTATCTGCTGACTCATAACTTAGACTTTTAAGTTTGAAACAATTTGATCTCACAAAATGAGGGGAACTGGAACTGAGACCCCTACATAACGTGAGGACTTTCTAAGGACTATGCCCTTAATATAAGTCTATCTGCAAACATTGTGGTCAACCCTTAAATGAGAAAGGAAATTACAGTGGTCCTTCAGTCACTCCAGAGCTAATAGAGGCTAATGAAAACTCTCTAGACTTACTCTAACTCAGGCCTTTAAGGATTTCCACAAAAAAAGTCCCAGTGAAACAAGAACTCACAATACAAATTTCAAAACACAAATGGAAACAAATCACCATTAGCAAGTCAGCCAAAGCAACACATATATTTAGACTCCTAAGAATGACACTGGAATTACTAAATACAGAATATAAACTAAGCATGCTTAAAGTATTAGAATAAAAAAAAATATGCATAAAACAAGGCCCTGATTTTAAAAGACCAGATTGATTTGTAAAAGAACAAAAATACAACTTCACTTAAAATGTGAAAAATGTGATCACTGAAATTAAAACTCAGTAGGTGGGTTATATAGCCAAGTAGTCTCAGCTGAAGAGAAACTATGAAATTAATGAAAGCCCTGAAATTACCCAGAATATCACTTAGACATGGAAAACATGAAAGTGACAATAAAAGATATGTACCATAAAATAAAAAGTTTTATATCAGAATTTGAAAGGGGAGAGAAAAAATATTCAAATATATAATGAATGAGAATTTTTAAAAATATGATGAATGATATGAATTCTGAGATTCAAGAGACATAATAAATTCCAAGTAAGTTAAAATTAAAAACTCCGTACCTGCTGGGCACAGTGGCTCAAGCCTGTAATCCCAGCACTTTAGGAGGCCTAGGGGGGTGGATCGCCTGAGTTCAGGAGTTTGAGACCAGCCTGACCAACATGGTGAAACTCTGTCTCTACTGAAAATACAAAATTAGTCGGGTGTGGTGGCACATGCCTGTAATCCCAGCTACTTGGGAGGCTGAGGCAGGAGAATCACTTGAACCCAGGAGGTGGAGGTTGCAGTGAGCCGAGATTGCATCACTCTACTCCAGCCTGGGCAACAAAAGTGAAACTCCGTCTCAAAAAAAAAAAAAAAAAATCCATACTTAAGCATCTCACCATAAACTGAAACATGTCAAAGACAATCTAAAAAGCAGCCATAGAGAAATGGCAGGTTATATGCCAAGTTATCAGCAATTATACTAAAGTAAAATTATAGACAGCAATAATGGGAGCAGATACTAATAGAAAATAGCTGTCAACCAGCCATATTATCATTTAAGAACTATGGTAAAATAAAGATCTTTTCAAGTGAACAGAAACTAAAAGTTTTAACTGTCAACAGACATCTGTGATAGGAACTTCTAAAAGATTTCTTCAGAAAGAATAAGAATTCCAGAAGGGACATTTGAGTAAAAAGGTGGTATAAAAAATACAAATAATGTATGATTTGTGATGTTAAAAAATTTTAAACACTGGATACTATAACTTTTAAAATAAGAAAGAAGGGGTAATAGGCAAGAAAATTCTTCTAAGATCCTGGCATTATTTGGGAAAAATATAGGAACATTGATGAGCTTTAGATTTTAGGTATGTATATTAAAAATTTCAATGACAAAATCTAGCTGTATGGGCCATTTATAAGAGACACATCTAACACACAAGTTAAAGGATGAAAAAAAGATCATCATTCAAATGCTAACCAAAGGAAAGGTAGTATATTAAAAATATGCAAGGCCGGGCCCAGTGACTCACACCTATAATCCCAGCACTTTGGGAGGCCGAGGCGGGTGGATCACGAGGTCAAGAGATCGAGACCATCCTGGTCAACATGGTGAAACTCTGTCTCTACTAAAAATACAAAAATTAGCTGGGCATGGTGGCGCATACCTGTAGTCCCAGCTACTCGGGAGGCTGAGGCAGGAGAATTGCCTGAACCCAGGAGGCAGAGGTTGCGGTGGGCCAAGATCGCACCATTGCACTTCAGCCTGGGTAACAAGAGCGAAACTCCGTCTCAAAAAAAAAAAAAAAAAAAAAAATGCAACATCACCTGAAATTCTTCAGGTTTTTGGGCCATTAAAAACTCATATTAAGAGGGTTAAATTGTGTGAATCCCCATATGAAAAGTAAAAGGAACAATTCAATACTTCGGTCTTAGCATTAAAAAGAATAATTCATTTCACTTACCTTCGTTTTTTTCATGTCTTTGCTTGGTATTGATTCTTTATTTTCTAGGATTTCTAATGAACTGCTTTTGGCACGATCAAGCATGTTTCCTACAACTGGATCATTCAGAAATACTACTTTTAACTAATAGGAAAAAGAAAAGACCTGATGCTCTCAGTGAAACTCTATGAACCCTGAGTTGTGGGGTAATACTAAAAGGGCTCACCACTGGAGTAGTGGACAATATCTACACTGCATACTTTCTGAAAAGTTGAGTTAAAGTGAAAAGCTCAGAATGACCTCACCAAAATTGTCAATGTTTAGATGACTAGTATCCAAATATTGCTACAAAGGTAATAGTTAATGTTAGAGAAGACTTCTGTAAAATACAAATTACTTTAAAAATCAACCTAGTTATGATTACATTCTTTGTATTCAAACAGACATTCTATTTTTTGGTGTTTCAAATTAATCCACATGTTCTATATCTGAATAATTATCTTTAAAAGTATACCTGTAAGGCATATGCATTGTTTTAATTTTATATAATCAACTACTTAAAGCTTATATTTAATTTCTTTGTAGCACTTTAGGCTATATGTTAAGAATACTTAGAGGTGATACATTTTTTTAACACTTGCGTAAAATATTCTAAAACGTACTACTCTTGTGGCAGAAGTTAAAAGGAACAGGATGAAGGAAAGTATTCCTTCCTCAGCTTAAGTTTAGATCAGATATCCAGTATTACAGATAGTTATGTTTTATGAGAACACAGTAAAATGCATACCGCAGTGTGATGGTGTGGAAACAATGTGGGAGTCATACTGCAGAAACAGATGATTTGGGTCTCGATTATGTAGATTTCAAAAGCAATCACAGTCTCCCCTATTCCACAGCACCTGTTTTCTGACACTAATAGGTAGGCTTAGGAAAGAACTTCTCTTCAGTGTCTATAGTAAGATCAGAGACTCACATCTGGGCCCTTGGGAGGGAATTACTGGGTGACCACTGTGGCTTTAGGCCAACTCAGTTGTCCCAACTTGGTTAGGCAATGGAGTCTGGCGTGCTCACTAGAAATATAAATTGGAATTTGGGGCAAAAGCTTGATTTAATAATACTGATCAAATAGAGAGAAAAAAGGTAGTAAAAAGGCTACTTAAATTCTTTAACACCAGCCAGGTGTAGTGGCTCACACCTGTAATTCCAGCATTTTGGGAGGCCAAGGCGGGCAGATCACTTGAGGTCAGGCATTTGAGACCAGTTTGGCCAACATGGCGAAAGCCCATCTCTACTAAAAATACAAAAATTAGCCAGGCATAGTGGCAGACGCCTGTAATCCCAGCTACTCAGGAGGCTGAGGCAGAAGAATCACTTGAATCCAGGAGGTGGAGGTTATGATGAGCCGAGATTGTACCACTGCACTCCAGCCTAGGCAACAAGAGTGAAACTCTGCCTCAAAAAAAAAAAAAAAAAAAAATCCTTAACACATAAGCAGCCATGAATAATGCAAATATTTGTATGTGAAGAAGCTGTGGTGGTTATATATAAGAACAGGCAAGCCTGTATCACATATTTCATAGCTTTTTATGAGGACCATGTGACAGTAAAAACTATTAAAAGATATGTAAGCTTATAATTACCCAATTATGGCATATGTATGCATATATATGTGTGCATGTATGTATATATGTTTGTTACCAAATGTGCTCATACCTTTTGAGTTTTCATTGTATTCAAAAATGGCCCTTTCCTCTAGGTTGGCTTCTTCTTTCTATAAACAATAACAAAGCAATATAACAAAAAATATTTTTGTGCTGGTCTAGAAAACTTAGTCTGAATCTTTAAGCAGGTTCCAGAGTCATCCTCTAGCTAATGACATAAACATGTGACCATTATTTCACTTTGCTGAGCTCTTGTAAAATGAGGGGCCTTAGATGCTGACTGATTGCAAATGTCCTCCTAGCTTAAAATTGTGTAATTTAAAAAAATGTATGATTCAAGAATTCTCCTCAAAGAAGATTCATGAATACTAATTGGCATATGACTTGTCTCAACATTTTACAGTGTCAAATTAGTACTTAATGATTTCTATGTTAAAGAATCTTAAGGACCACCCTGACCTGAACTCATCAATGTTCCCTATAAACAGAATCATTTTCTCCTTCTGAAAGAAAATAATAACTGCTAGAATATTTTTTTTCCTAG
Source organism: Cheracebus regulus (assembly GCA_963574635.1). Classification (NCBI taxonomy): domain Eukaryota; kingdom Metazoa; phylum Chordata; class Mammalia; order Primates; family Pitheciidae; genus Cheracebus; species Cheracebus regulus. Next base: position 2,733 of record CAUYQU010029879.1, on the reverse strand, counting down.
TAAGAGAAAGGAGTCTTGGAGAAAGAAGGAACCAAGGAATAGAATGACCTTTAGGAAAATACCAATTTGTAAATTAAAAATGTATGTACACAAAACATGTTTCACAAGTACACATTCAAATAAAACGACAAGTATGTTTCACTGGTTGTCTATGTTAGGGAAAAAGGGGAAGGGGAATAGAGCTAAAAGGGAATATTTACATGAGAAGAGCCTTGCACAGACCAATGATGAGAGTGTTTCATCAACTAGAAGGTATGACTAACAGTGTTCTGCATAAGAGGTTCAAAAATTGAAAACAAAAATTAATTCGTACAATGTCATGCAGTTTGGGTTGCAGAATTCCATACTGCAGAAGCTAATCCAGAGTAGTGTTAGCAAATGAATGATTTCAAACCTACCAACTATCTCCTAGCAATGTCACTCTCAGTCAAAACTGCCAATGGAAGAGATTATGTTTTGGGCATCTCTAGCTCCACTTTCAGGGTGATTTTTGCTTCCTTAGTGATATCTTCTCCTATTCCTTCTATATATACTTTTGTCTAGACTGCATCTTTGAAGAACTGATCACAACTTCAAATACTGCCGTGACCAGCTTTCATTCATTCACACATGTAAATATATGCAAGTGTGCATACACATACACACCCCATTTCTGCCATCAGTGCCAGGGCTCCTAACTTTACACTTTCAGCATTTCAAGGACCAGGTGCTGAACTTCTTGGTTAATTTCCCAATAGTGTACTATCCTGGCCCATACCACTCTACTTCCACTCATGTGGGAAGCAGAATGCTACCAAGCAGGATTCTAAAAGTGTGCTAGAGGGTGATCCAAGATGGCCAAATAGGAACAGCTCCGGAGTGCAGTTCCTAGCTAGAACAGCGCAGAGTGTGAGTGCTCACTGCATTTCCAAACAAGTTTTCACTGCCCACAGACCAGGAGATTCCCAGGCCGAAAAGTGCCACGAGTTTTCAGCGCAGCAGTTTCAGCTGCTGCTTGGTCAGCGCACAAAAACTCACACAAGTCTGGGCAGCTGTTTCAACTGGTGCCCAGAATGCCTGGGAGACAGAGCCACCCAGCAAACTGAAAGGGAGGGGGCTGAGATGGAGCCAGGCGATCTGGTTCAGCGGGTACCACCCCCACAAAACAAGCAATCTGAAATGCTCTGGATTGAGAATTTCACAGCAAGTGCAGCTGGAACCAGGACAGTCCAGCTCAGTCAGGGGAAGGGCGGTCCCCCACTACGAAGGCAGTCCGCCACTACTGAGGCATATTACACAGCAGCTGGGCAGAGCCTGCGGCAGCTCAGCAACACCTCTGCTGGCAGACCGTGACTAAACTACTACATGTGGGGCAGGGCATCTATGAAAAAAGGCAGCAACATGACAGGAACTTATAAATAAAGCCAACCTTCATAGGACAGAGCACCTGGGAAAAGAGGCAGTTATGAGTTCAGCTGCAGCAGACTTAAAGGTACCTGCCCAGCAGCTCTGCATGGAACAGCAGTGCTCCCAACACAGCACTTGAGCTCCTATAAGGGACAGACTGTCTCCTCAAGCAACTCCCTGTATACCCAAAGAGACATCTCATAAAGGAGAGCTCAGGCCGACATCTGGCGGGTACCCTTCTGGGATGAGGATAGCAGGGGAAGAAACCAGTGGCAACCCTTGCTGTTCTGCAGCCCCCGTGGGTGATCCCCAGGCGAGTGGGGTCTGGAGTGGACCTCCAGTGGTCCTGCAGCAGAGGGGCCTATTAGAAGAAAACTAAGAAGGAGAAAGAAATAGCTTCAACATCAACAAAAAGGATGTCCACTCAGAGACTCCATCCAAAAGTCACCAACTACAAAGACCACAGGTAGATAAAACCACTAAGATGGGAAGAAACCAGCACAAAAAGGATGAAAACACCAAAAACCAGAACGCCTCTCCTCCTCCAAGGGATCACAACTCACCAGCTAGGGATCAAAGATGGATGGAGAATGAGTCTGATGAATTGACAGAAACAGGCTTCAGAAGGTGGGTAATAACAAACTTATCAGAGCAAAAGAACATGTGCTAACCCAATGCAAAGAAACTAAGAACCTAGAAAAAAGGTTAGATGAAAGGCTAACTAGAATAAACAGCTTAGAGAAGAATATAAACGACTTGATGGAGCTGAAAAACACAGCACGAGAACTTCACAAAGCATACACAAGTTTCAATAGCTGAATCGACCAAGCAGAAGAAAGGATATCAGAGACTGAAGATCAATTCAATGAAATAAAATGAGAAGGCAAGAATAGAGAAAAAAGAGAGAAAAGAAATGAACAAAGCCTCCTAGAAATACAGGAGTATGTGCAAAGACGTAATCTGCGTTTGATAGGTGTAACTGAATGTGATGGAGAGAATGAATCCAAGCTGGAAAACACTCTTCAGGGTATTATCCAGGAGAACTTCCCCAACCTAGCAAGGAAGGCCAACATTCAAGTCCAGGAAATACAGAGAACACCACAAAGATATTCCTCAAGAAGAGCAACCCCAAGGCACGTAATCATCAGATTCACCAGGGTTGAAATGAGGGAAAAAAATGCTAAGGGCAGCAAGAGAGAAAGGTTGGGTTACCCACAAAGGGAAGCCCATCAGACTCACAGCAGATCTCTCAGCAGAAACCCTACAAGCCAGAAGAGAGTGGGGGCCAATATTCAACATCCTTAAAGAAAAGAACTTTCAACCTAGAATTTCATATCCAACCAAACT
>CAUYQU010029877.1:0-72704 GCA_963574635.1 Cheracebus regulus | reverse complement strand
GCTCACTGCAACCTCTGCCTCCTGGGTTCAAGAGATTCTCCTGCCTCAGCCTTCCGAGTAGCTGGGACTACAGGCGTGCACCACCATGCCTGGTGAATTTTTGTATTTTTATTAGAGATGGAGTTTCACTATGTTGGCCAGGTCTCGAACTCCTGACCTCATGATCCGCCCGCCTCAGCCTCTCAAAGTGCTGGGATTACAGGGGTGAGCCGCTGTGCCGGCCTTCGTTTTGGTTTTCAAAACCCATCTCTTCAAATAGAGAGGACATTAAAAAGATTACAATTTCCAGAATGTTGACAAATGCAGTCATAGCACTCGTGTAGAGAACAGCTTGGGTTCTTGGGTAAGTGGTGAGCAGCATATGCACTTTTCTTGACTTGACTGCAGGAATCCGTGCCTGTTGTGACCAGCTCAGGATGGTTCTGCTACAAACCACAGAGATGGGCAAGGCAGGCCAGCAGAACCAGCATTTGCAATTCAGCCTGCAAAGCCTTATTCTTGGAGCTTATGCTAAACGAGCTGCTGATCCTGAGGCGGACAAAACTGTCAAACGCCATTCGTTTCCACTGCAACCCTAAGAAAAGCTGGGTTTGGTAGGGCCCCTAGGTGGGATTTGGTAGCTTCGCCCTCAGGCACAGCACACCCAGAGGACACGCATGCTCGCTGCAGGCCTGGCTGGCCTTTCCCATTGCAGTCATGGGGAATACAGTTGGCCAACCCCCAACCTGAGAAAGCTCTAAATCCCCTTTCCCAGCTACTGGCTGCCTCCTTCCCTCTTGGCCATTAGCCCCGAAGTGTGTAGCCCATAATGATTTCCACACCTAATGGAATCATCCAAGCTGGAGCCTCCCTGCCCCGCTCTCTGTGTCTTCCGGACATTCTTCCCACAAAACCCTAAGAAAAAAGGATTGTGTGGCCTCCTGGGAGATTCACAATGCATGTTAGCATATGAAAGACTCCGAAAAAGTCCAGCACTAGAGAAACCGGTTTAAGCTTTTTTTCTTTTTAATCCTCGGATTTTACAAATTTATTTGTCCACAAACACCCCCTGCTGCCCCTTTTTCCCCTACCCTTCCCCTAAAGTTCCTTTGTGGCTGGGGCCACCCCTGGGAATAACTGTGGAGTAAATGAACTGGATCTTTGTTTTAAACGCCTAATACCTCTCAGACCCCAGGAACCACCACTGGCCCCTGTCTTAAGTCTCTCTCCCATCTCCCTTCTCTCACGTCCTGCCCACCTTCCTGAATCCTAGTGTCCCCAGGCCCCTGGGGAGGAGCAGGCGGATTGTGGTTGAAAACAAAGGACTTGGGTATAAAGAGTTACCCCGCCGGGAGAACTGGCCCAGCTCTTAACTACTTAGCCAATGGAAGTCTCTCTAATTCAGGCCTTGCAGGCACTGTTGCCTGGAAGATGGAGGAAGGGGAGGGGAGGGGGTATGAAGCCCTAGAAGCTTCGGATTCCAAGTCTTCTCACCTGAGGACCCATGTTCATTCTCGCTTCTCTTTTCCAATGGATGCCCGTGTGACAAGAGCAGAAATCCATACCATCCTCCCCTCTCGAGTGGCACGTCCCTGTGTTCTCCCTGGGGCCATCTCTGGAGGCAATCTGCTCCTTACATCCTCCACTGGGATTTTCACCTCTGCCCCCGATCCTCTCCCTTACCACAAACACCCAGTTAAGCAAACTTTCCCCCGCTGGCCAGGTCAGTCCATCTGTAGGCCAAACACCACGTGCTTGACCACGCTGAGCAGGAGACAAGAGGCGAGGAGAAACCCGGGCTGCTGGCCCGCTCCTTCCACCCCACGGGAGGAGAGGCTGTCGGACAGGGAGGCGTTGGCCAGCCCCCCAGTGGTGTTGGACATCTCTTCCACCGGGACCCTCGGGGCCAGCAGCTTGGAGAGAAGGTTGCTGAACCTGCTCACGGTAGTGGCCGCTGGTTCTGGGGACGGGCCTGGACTGGACGTGGTGAGGTTCAGCTCCTCGGGGTCCACACAGAGGCCATCGGAGGAGCGCCCGAAGGCCACCTGGCTGAGGTCCAGACCGGCCACGGAGCCCGGGGACGTGCATGGCACGTCGGTGACACGCCCGGAGCCCTCCATCCAGTCCCGCAGCCACTCCAGGCGGCAGTCGCAGCACCACGGGTTGCGGAAGAGGAAGAGGCGGCCCAAGAAGAAGCCAGGCTGGAAGGCGGCCCAGGCGAGCATGGTGAGGCGGTTGCCGTTGAGATGCAGGGCAAGGAGGCCCGAGAGGTTCTGGAAGGCGCCCTCCTCCACGAAGGCGATGCTGTTGCGATCTAGGTACAGCAGCTCAAGGTAGGCCAGGTCCGCGAACCAGGCGCGCGCCACACGGTCCAGCGCGTTGCCGCCCAGGTTGAGCGTGCGCAGGCGCCGCAGGCCGCGGAAGGCATCGGCCGGGAGCTCGGCCAGCAAGTTGTCGTTGAGCAGCAGGTGCTCCAGGAGGCTGCAGTCCCCAAAGGCGCCGGCGTGCACGACGCGGACGCGGTTGGCCTGCAGGCTGAGCGAGCGCAGGCGACGCAGGCCCTGCAGCGAGCTGGAAGCGACCGCCTCGATGCGGCCACGTTCTAGGTGCGCGTGCGTCAGGTTGGTCAGGCCGCGCAGCGCGCCCGGCACGCGGCGGAACAGGTTGTCGAAGGCCGAGAGCTCGCGCAGGGCGGGCAGCTCGGCCAGGAGGCGCTCGGGCACGCTGAAGAGGCGGCAGGCGGCCAAGTCCAGGCGGCGCAGGCGGCCGAGCGCCACGAAGGTGCGCGCGTGCAGGTAGCGCAAGTCGCCGTTGTGCGCCAGGCGCAGCTCGGCCAGACGTGGCAGACCCTTGAAGGCGCCGGGCGTGATGAAGGACAGGTTGTTGTGGCGCAGCGACAGGCGGCGCAGGGACGGTAGTGTGCCAAAGGCCCGCTCGCCCAGGAAGCGCAGGCCGTTCCGGTCCAGGTCGATGGAGACCGCTTCGCACGGGAACTCGGCTGGTACCCGCAGGAGGCCGGCGCGGTCACAGCGCACAGAGCAGCCGCGCTCCATGGTGCTGCAGGAGCAGGCGGACGGGCAGGCGCGCGCGCAGGCCCCCATGGCCTGGGCGCTGGGCAGGCCAAGGACAACCGCTGCGGGGACCGGGCGACGTGGGGCGGGGGAGGTGTTGGGAAGGAGGAGAAAAGAGAAAAAAGGAGCAACAGTCAGCCAAAGGTCACCCCAGGTAAAATCCTGCCTGCCCGGGCAGCAATCCCTGCAGCTGACCCCATTCTAAACTCCCTCCTGCCTGTACCCCCACATGTGTGCTTCTAGTGTGGCAGGCCAGGTCTCACTCACGCAGGCCTCCATAACAACTGTTTCAGCACTGACTGAATAGTTAAATATTAAAAGCTGGCGGGTCCCAGTGGCTGACGCCTGTAATCCCAGCACTTTGGGAGGCTGAGGCAGGCGGATCAGCTGAGCTCATGAGTTCACACCAGCCTGGGCAACATGGTGAAACCCCATCTCTAGTAAAAATACAAAAATTAGCCGGGTGTGGTGGTGCACGCCTGTAATCCCAGCTACTTGGGAGGCTGAGGCATGAGAATTGCTTGAACCCTGGAGGCAGAGGTTGCAGTGGGCTGAGATAATGCCATTGCACTCCAGCCTGGGCAAAAAAAAAAAAAAATTAGAAGCTCTGGAAAACTTTGTAATTTTGCGTTAGCCTGGAGATAATTTCCAGGCCTCCCTGTAACCAGTTACAGAAATAATAACTCCTTCTTTGACTAGTTCACCTGCATCTCGTTATTGGGCCATGAGAAATAGCAGCCCTGCCCTCAGTTTGGTCCCGGAACACTAGAATGCAGCCTTAAGGGTTTGTTGTCTGCAGGCCTAGAGGGATCTCCGAGGGCATCACTGTAGCCTACTCTCTAGACCTGTGCTGCCAAATACAGTAGCCACTAGCCCCATGGGTTACTAAGCATTTGAAATGTGGCCAACCCAAATCGAGATGTGCTATGCATATAGAAGACACACCAGATCTCAAAGATTTAACACAAAAAAAGAGTAAAATACTGCAGCAATGATTTTTTTTTTCCAGCCTGTTGCCCAGGCTGGAGTGCAGTGGTGCAATCTTGGCACACTGCAACCTCCGCCTCCAGGGTTCAAGCAATTTTTCTGACTCAGCCTCCCGAACAGCTGGGATTACAGGCACGTGGCACCACGCCTGGCTAATTTTTGTATTTTTGGTAGAGACAGGGTTTCACCATGTTGGCCAGGCTGGTCTCGAACTCCTGGCCTCAGGTGGTCCACCCGCCTCAGCCTCCCAAAGTGCTGGGATTACAGGCATGAGCCACTGAGCCCAATGCATCAATGATTTTTATACTGATTACATGTTACAGTGGTATTTTAGATATATTGGGTTAAATAAAAATACTAAAATAATGTTAACTGTTTATTTTTACCTTTTCTAATGTGACTACTCAGAATTTTTAAACATGTGGCTTGTGTTATATTTCTGTTGGTGCTACTATAGTCCCTCTCACCAAAAGAATTTAATTCCTGAGCACCCCCACTGAGTAAATTATGCCTCAAGGAGAAGGGAGAATTAGGGAGCCAGAGACTGGGAATGAAAGAAAAGCCTATTGATCAATTTCTGTTTTTAACAGTCACTAAAATTAAGCCAAAAGGACAGCATACTAAATAAAATCAATGACCTTCTTGCACATCTCAAAAGAATAAATTATAGACACTCTGTAGTTAAGTTCCATTCACCAGACCTTGCCTACTAGAAACTTTAAAATCATCACAGAAGAGTAAGTTGCTTATATTACTTTCATTCTGAGCATTTGAATGGAAGACCAGATAAAGACTTCAAAAGCTCCCCAGTAGGCTTACCACCTCCAGCAAAGTAGAATGTCGTGAGGCTGGGCAGGGTGGCTCACACCTGTAATCCCAGCACTTTGGGAGGCCGTAGCAGGTGGATCACTTGAGGTTAGGTGTTCGAGACCAGCCTGGCCAAAATGGTGAAGCGCTGTCTCTACTAAAAGTACAAAAATTAGCTGGGTGTGGTGGTGCACACCTGTAATCCTAGCTACTCAGGAGGCTGAGGCAGGAGAATCGCTTGAAACTGAGAGGTGGAGGTTGCAGTGAGCTGAGATCGTACCACTACATTCTAGCCTGGGTGACACAGTGAGACTCTGTTTCAAAAAAAAAGTACAATGTCGTGGCCTGCTACCCTGTAGAAGCCAGAGGCCCCAAGCCCAATCTTGAGGACCAATGGAAAAGACAGCATGGTAGATGCACAATGTTTATTTAGTGGCCAGGGGCAGCTCTATCTGAAATTCCTGCAGGGACACAAATGGTACCCAGATGTAAATATGCCCACCGATTCCTAATTTCTACCCCTCCTCATCAGTACTCCTGAATTCCTACCAAACACCCCTGGCCTGCCGTTTACTTCCTCCCGTTCTGTACACATTACCCGGCTTTGCCTACCCAAGTTCCTGCAGAAACCTAAAGGCCCCAAAAGGAATGTGTATAATTTGTTCGGTGCCACCTCTGTAGCTCTGCTTGGTTTCCAGTGTCTTTTCAGGTCATCTGTTATGGACACTCCATGTTTTCTAAGTAGCTGAGAAGTGGATCCAGCCCTCTCAGACGTAGCTGAAGAGCACTCAGGTCTTTGAGCAGCCCTTCAGTTGTAAACTGGAGCCACTTCAACATTCTGATGTTGAGGATGCTTGACTTAGCTTTTCCATCTCCCTAAAAACTGTGAGATAGATCAGCTTCCAGCCAGGTTCTTGGGCTCTGTGCTGAGCCTGGCTGCAAACAGGGCTGCTGCTGGGCTGTTAGGGAGACAGAGCCAAGAATATAACCCTAACTCCAGGCCTCAGCTGGAAAGAGGCGGAACACTTTTCTATCAACCCTTCCAACTAGGTCAAGTAGAAGGCATCAGATTTCTTTACAAATAGTCCTTCGTTCTACTCTCTTCTCCTTTCTAATTAAGAAAAGTACACTCTCAATCATTTGACTCATGTTTATACCCTGCAATAGCTAGCATAGTCCCAGGCACACTGTATGGCTCAATAAATGTAGAATTAAATGATACCTTCCTCATAAGGATTCCTCCATTTATTTTAAAAACTGTTTGTTGGCCAGGCATGGTGGCTCATGTCTGTAATCCCAGCACTTTGGGAGGCCGAGGTGGGGAGATCACTTGAGGTCAGAGGTTCAAGACCAGCCTGGCCAACATGGTGAAACCCCATCTCTACTAAAAATATAAAAATCAGCCAGGTGTGGTGGTGTATGCCTGTAATCCCAGCTACTTGGGAGGCTGAGGCATGAGAATTGCTTGAACCAGGGAGGTGGAGGTTGCAGTGAGCTGAGATTGCACCACTGCACTCCAGCCTGGGTGACACAGCAAGACTCTATCTCAAATATATATATATATATATATATATTTCTCAAGGAACTCCTAGGATTACAACAGGCAGGATACAACCAATTTGTATAATGCAAGAGATCAGAAAGGTAGCTGCCTACGTTAAAAAAACATATACGAGAAGAGTGAAAGTGAAGCTTTTCAATGTATATCATTTTTAGCCTTTTAAACTTTGAACCATGTGGATATAGTACCTATTTCAAAAAATATATTAGAGTTTAAACCTTAATTAAACACTCAAGAAATTATCACTATTAGAGACCTATTTTTAGCCTCTGAAACTTTAATAGCCATTAGGAGTAATAACTAATTTACTGGATTAATTAGTGAAATTTAAATTAAGCCAAGGCCAGTCACAGTGGCTCATACCTGTAATCCCAGCACTTTGTGAGGTTGTGGCAGGAGGATCGCTTGAGCCCAGGAGTTTCAGACCAGCCTGGGCAATATAGTGAGACCTCCATCTCTACAAAAAATAGAAAAATTAGCCATGTACAGCGGTGTGCACCTATAGTCCCAGCTACTCAGGAGGCTGAGGCAGGAGGATTACCAAGCCCAGGAGTTCAAGGTTACAGTGAGCTATGATTGGACAACTGAACTCCAGCCTGGGCAACAAAGCAAGACCTTGTCTCCCTCTAAAATAATAAATTAAGTCAAGTAAATTCTCAGAACTGACAGCACAACTGTATTGGTTTATCTGGTATGAAGACTAAGTAATGTTTAGTGAGCCAGAAAAGCAAGGTACCAAAAAAAAAAAATTCTTGTAATAATAATATATGTGGATGAGTTCTACTGTGATCATGGCAGAGTCACTTCTATCAGACTAACACTCCCATTGCTAGCTATGGTAGACTCTGGACAAATTTTTTTTTTAATTGTTTTAGCCGGGCATGATGGCTCATGCCTGTAATCCCAGCACTTTGGGAGGCCAAGGCGGGCAGATCACTTGAGGTCAGGAGTTCAAGACCAGTCTGGCCAACATGGCAAAACCCTGTCTCTACTAAAACTACAAAAAAAAAAAAAAAAAAAAAATAGCCAGGCGTGGTGGCACATGCCTGTAATCCCAGCTACGCAGGAGGCTAAGGCAAGAAAATTGCTTGAACCCGGGAGGCAGAGGTGGCAGTGAGCTGAGATTGCGCCATTGCACTCCAGCCTGGGCTGCAAGAGCAAAACTCTGTTTCAAAAAAAAAAAATTGTTTTAAAGCACCAGAGAACAACCAAAACAGGCAATCAGAGTCAATGCAACCCTTCAAAGAAGAGATACAAACTAGGTGAGAGGTGTATCTTAACTGATTGTTCTCTTAGGACATTTTCTTTTGTGTGTATGTGTGAGACAGGGTCCTTCTCTCTGTTGCCCAGGCTGGAGTACAGTGGTACAATCTTGGTTCACTGCAGCCTTGACCTCCCTGGGTTCAGGTAATCCTCCCACCTCAGCCTCCCAAGTAGCTGAGACTACATGTATGTACCACCATGCCCAGCTAATTTTTTGTAGAGACAAGGTTTTACTCTGTTGCCTAGGCTGGTCTTAAACTCCTGACCTCGAGATCCTCCCGCCTCGGCCTCCCAAAGTGCTGGGATCACAGGCATGAGCCTCTGTACCTGGCTCTCTCAGGGCATTTTCAAGTCCATACAGCACTTGGGGAGTGGAGCTCAAGCAGAAAGCAAGTTGACAACTTAGAGGTCAGCATTTATAGCTGCCACAGTGGCTGGAAATTGAGGAGGGAAAACATGGAAAAGAGTGAGCCTCAAAAGAGGAGCCACAAAGTTAGTACACAGGTTCCCCTTATGTCCTTGGCTGAGTCCTGAAGGGCATATGTGTGGGATGACTCCAAGGAACCCAAGGGGAAAACAAGAACTAAACACCAAACACCAAAAGTCCTAAACAGATTTCAGCAATTTCCCAGTGACAGGAGGCAGTTTAAGAGGTCAAGGTCCAGTCCAGGCTTGATGGCTCACACCTGTAATCCCAGCATTTTGGGAGAGCAAGGCAGGCAGATCACCTGAGGTCAGGAGTTCGAGACCAGCCTAGCCAACATGGCAAAACCCCATCTCTACTAAAAATACAAAAAAAAAACTAGCTGGGTGTGGTGACAGACACCTGTAGTCCCAGCTGTTTGGGAGGCAGAGTAGCTGGGGGTATGGGATTATAGGCAGAGGTTGAAGTGAGCTGAGATCACACCACTGCACTCCAGCCAGGGCAAAACAGCAAGACTCTGTCTTAAAAAAAAAAAAAATAGTTGAAAGTCTGCCAAGTTAGAGGAGCTTGTCAAATACCTTGAGCTTTCCACTGAAACCCCAAAGGACCATGCCTCAGGAGTGAAGACCATTTCCCAGGACTAAGGGCAAAACTCAGGTAGGCCTACCCTTAAAAAGCCTGAAACCAAGCCTTTCGGGTAACAAGGTGATCTGCCAGTAATTTAACTGAATACCAGAACAAAATGCTATGCTCTTCAACGGAAGACAAGAGAATACAGAGTTTCTACCACTGCCATCCACAGTATCCAGTGTACAACCAAATACTACTAGACATGTGAAGAAGCAGCAAAATATGACACTTATTAAGAAGAAAAAACCAGCAGAACCAGATTCACAGACAGCCCACATGTTGGAATTACCAAGCAAAGATTTACTGCAAATATGTTAAGGAATTTACAGGAAAAGATGGCTATCATGGGCAAAGACATGGGGAATCTGAATTTTAGAAGAGGTATGGCAACTCTAAAAACGAACCCAGTAGAAATCTTAGTACTGAAATAATACAATAGCTGAAATTTTAAAAATCATTGAACAAGATAAATAGTACATTAGACACTGCAGAAGAAAATCTTTATAAACTTGAAGAGAAGTCAATAGTTATTAACCAAAGTGAAGCACACAGAGAAAAAGACTAGGGGAAAAATTATCAAAGCCTCAATGACCTGTGGAACAATTTCAAGCAATTAGACTAATATACATGTATGTGGAGTCCCAAAGGAGAGAAGATAGAGAATATGGCCAGAAGATAATTGATGACAGTTTCCAAAATTTGATGAAAACAAGGAGCTTAGCAAGCCCCAAGTAACATAAAACACGTACACACGCACATACAGCACATCATAGCCAAACTGCTGAGAACCAAAGATAGAAACTTCTTAAAAGTATCCAAAACAAAAAGATATATTACATAGAATAAAAAATAGTAAAAGATAATCACAGTTATGGTCTGAATATTTGTGTCTGACTTCCAAATTTATATGTTGAAATCCTAACCCCCAAGGTGATGGTATTAGGAGGTGGAGACTTTGAAAGGTGTTTAGGTCCTGAGAGTAAATAATAATGGGATTAGTGCCTAGGCGCAGTGGCTCATGCCTGTAATCCTAGCACTTTGGGAGGCCGAGGTGGGTGGATCACTTGAGCCCAGGAGTTTGAGATCAGCCTGGGCAACATGGTGAAATCCTGTCTTCTACCAAAAAATATAAAACTTAGCTATGTGTGGTGGCACGTGCCTGTAGTCCCAGCTACTTGGGAGGCTGCGGTGGGAGGATCACTTGAGCCCAAGAGACAGAGGTTGCAGTGAGTGGAGATCATGCCACTGCATTCCTGCCTGGGCCACAGAGCCAGACCTTGTCTTTAAAAAAAAAAAAAAATGGGATTAGTGCCCTTATAAAGAGACCTCAGAGAGCTTCCTTCCCTTTCTGTCACGTGAGGACAAAAAGAGAAGGGACCTGCAGAATGGGCCTTCACCAGACACCAAACCTGATGGTGCCTGGATCTTGGACTTCTCAGCCTCCAGAAGTGAGAGAAAGAAATGACTGTTGTTTATAACCCACCCAATTCATTGTATTTTTGTTATACCAGCCTGAATGGACTAAGACAATGACCGGCTTCTTATGAACAGTGGAGGCCATAAGACAATAGAATGATATCTTTAAATGCTAAATGAAAAGCAAAATCTGGCAACCTAGAATTCTTTCTCTCTCCAGTGAAAATATCTTCAGAAATGAAGGGCAATAGAGATACTTTCAGGTAAACAAAATCTGAAAAAATTCATCTCCAGCAGATCTTCTGCACAAGAAATGAAGACATTCTTCAGTCTGAAGGAAAATGCTGCTAGATGAAAATTAGGTCTACAGGAAGGAATAAAGAGCAATGGAAATGGTAAGGATGTTACCATTAAATATAAAAGACTACTGTTTTCTCACTTTAATTGCTTAAAAGACAAGTGACTAAAGCAAAAATAACAATGTATTGTGGAGTTTATAACATATGTAGATGAAAACTATGATAACGATTACATAAAGGATGAGAAGGGAGGTGAATTTAATTGCACTCTCGTAAGGATCTTATAGTTGAAGAAGTATAAGATTCATTCAAGGTAGACCATGATAAGGATGCGTAGTGTAATCCCTGGAAAGTGAAAAGAATCTCAACAGCTACCTCACACCATACACAAAATTCATTTTAGATGGACCGTAAACCTAAATGTAAAAGCTAAAACTTATAAAGCTTTGTGGAGATGACACAGGAGAGTATCTTTGTTACTTAGAGGTAGATAAGATTTCTTGGGACAAAAAAAAAAGAAAAAACAATAACCATAAAATTTTAAATAATAATAAATTAGACTTCATCAAAATGTCTAACATCACTAGACTTCTGCTCTTTCTTTTTTTTTTCTTTTTTTTTGAGATGGAGTTTCACTCTTGTTGCCCAAGCTGGAGTGCAATGGCGCAACCTTGGCTCACTGCAACCTTTGCCTCCCAGGTTCAACCAGTTTACCGTGCCCAGCCAACTTCTGCTCTTTCAAAGACACTGCAAAGTGAATGAAAATACGGGCAATAGACTGTGATAAAATATTTGTAAGTCACATATCTCATTAAAGACTTGTATCTAATATATATAAAGAACTCCTGGCAGGGCGCAGTGGCTCACATCTGTAATCCCAGCACTTTGGGAGGCGGAGGCGTGCAGATCATGAGGTCAGGAGTTCGAGACCAGGCTGGCCAACATGGGGAAACCCCATCTCTACTAAAAATACAAAAATTAGGCGTGGTAGCACATGCCTGTAATCCTAGCTACTCAGGAGGCTGAGGCAAGAGAACTGTTAGAACCCGGGAGGCGGAGGCTGCAGTGAACTGAAATCGAGCCACTGCACTCCAGCCTGGGGGACAGAGTGAGATTCTGTCTCAGAAAAAAAGAAAGAAAGGAAATATATAAATAACTCCCAAAACTCAGTAAGAAAATGAACAATCCAATTAATAAATGGGTAAAACATTTGAAGAAACATTTCACCAAAAAAGATAGAAGATAAATAAGCGCATGAAAAGATGCTCAACATCATTGGTTGTTAGGGAGATGCAAATTAAAGTAGCCACCTATTAGAATGACTAGAATTAGAAAGACTGGCCACACTGTACGAAGACAGCAGTCTGCAGCCCAGAAAAGAGCCATCACCAGAACCCAACCATGCTGGCACCCCAGTCTTGGACTTTCAGCCTCCAGAATTGTGATAATAAAAATTTGTGTTGCTTATAAGCCACTCAGTTTGTGGAACTTTGACGCAATAGCCTGAAGGGACTAGAACAGGTGCCGAGTGTTGGAGAACATGTGGAACAGTTGGGACCCTCTTACACTGCCAGTGGAATTGAAAACGAGACTTCCCTATTGGAAACAATGAGGTTGTTTCTTTAAAAGTTAAACAAATGCCTACCTTATAATCCAGCCATTCTACTCCTAGGAAAATAAAAGCATATGTCTATACAAAGACTTTGGCAGCTTTATTCTTAATAGCCCAAAACTGGAAACAATGCAAATGTCCATCAAGAACTGAATGAGCAAACAAATGATGATATAGCCATATAATGGAATACTGCTCAGCAATTAAAAGGAATGACTATTGGAAAGTTCTCAAAAGAAGATATACAAATGGCCAACAAACATGAAAAAATGCTTGGCAGGGCACAGTGGCTCACACCTGTAATCCCAGCACTTTGAGAGGCCAAGGTGGGCAGATCATGAGGTCAGGAGTTCAAGACCAGCCTGGCCAACATGGTGAAACCCCATCTCTACTAAAAATACAAAAATTAGCAGGACATGGTGGTGCTCACCTTAGTCCCAGCTACTTGCGGGGCAAGGTGGCGGGGGCGGGGGTGGTGCTGAGGCCGGAGAATCGCTTGAACCTGGGAGGCAGAGGCTGCAGTGAGCCAAGATCGTGCCACTGCACTCCAGCCTAGGTAACAGAGTGAGATTCTGTCTCAAAAAAAGAATTTACTTGGGGCTAAGCTTGCTGTAGACATTAGTCCATTTAATATGACAGCCATGCAAAGTAAGGATCATTCTTCTCTTCTCATGAAGGAGGAAACTGAGGTTCAGAGTGGTTAAATGATGCCAACCTTTGTTTGTTTTTCACTATACTGTACTATCTCCCACCCCACACACCTAGCCTTTCTGAGCTTTCATTGTTTTAACTATAAACTGAAGAAACTGCATACTATAGTTTGAACATGTCCTCCAAAGTTCACATGTTGGAGACTTAAACCCCACCGCAACAGTGTTGAGAGGTGGGCCCTTTAAGAGGTGGTTAGGTCGTGAGGCCTCTGTTCTCATGAATGAATTAATATCATTATTGCAAAAGGAGATTTGTTATAAAAGCAAGTTCAGCCCCATCTTGCTCTCTCACACTTCCACCTTCCGCCATGGGACAGCGCCGCACAAAGGCCTTCCCTTGATGTGAGCCCCTCGGTCTTGGACTTCCCAACCTCCAGAACTGTAAGAAATAAATATCTGTTCTTTATAAATTGCCCAGTCTCTAGTAATAGCAGCACAAAATAGACTAAGACACTGCACTTCCTGGTCTTTGAGAGCCGTTGTAGCTTTCATTTTCCCTGGTTTGACAGCAGATGTTATCAACCACTGCCTCTAAGAAAACAATACCCCACTCAGAGCTCCATGTGTTTCTGCCGCCTCCTCCCAGCCACAGCTGTTTGCACTGCAGATGATCACTTTGACCTAAACAGAGCTAATCAGATTCATTCCTTCTCTGTGAAAGTGGAATAGGCACTGAATGACTGGTCAGTAAGTAAGGTCATGTGAGCACCAACCTGTTTAGCTTTGGGGCTGGGGTTTGTACCAAAGCCATGTGCAGGTCAAAGTTATGGGGGAGCAGAAGCCAAAGGCAAGGTGACGAAGCTGGTGTATTGTTTTAATCAGTTCAGGCTGCCATAACACACCACCATAGACTGAGTGGCTTACAAACAACAGAAATTGATTTCTCACAGTTCTGGAGGCTGGAAAATCCAAGATCGAGGTAGATTGTACATCTGCCAAGGGCCCATTTCTTGGTTCGTAGACAGCTGTCTTCTCACTATGTCCTCACATGGTAGAAGGGGCATGGAAGCTCTCCAAGGACTCTCTTATGAGGGCACTAACTCCATTCATGAGGGCTTCGCTCTCAGGACCTGATCGCCTCCTAAAGGCTCCACCTCCTGTTACCATCGTCTTGGGGAGTTGGGTTCAGTATATGAATTGGGTGGGGAATGGGGTCACAAACATTCAGACCATAGCACGTGCAGAGAGAGGAATAGATCTGATGTAAGAATCACAGAGATGGAGCTCACAAAGCCCATGGAGAGCAGAAAGCTGCTGGCCAGCCCTCTAGTTCCCATGAGACCCTGCTAGAGCTGTTTCTGTGGCATTTCTCTGGTTCCATTTCGGAAATTCACTAAAGACATCTTTGTGGACAAGCAGATTTCTGTTCCTTGCAAACAAACCATCTCTGATTGTAGTCGACATTTGACATCTTTTCTGGCTCCGCGGCGCCTTTTAAGCACTCTTTCCACATTTAGGGAATTTCCAGCATCCTAAGTCCTGCCTTCTCAACATGGAAGCCGGTAACTCTCTTTCTCAACTCCCTTTCCAGTTAGGGCTCAGGCATGTGACATAGCTTTGTCAATCAGACACCCAGTGAGACTTGGATTCAGAAGTAGGCAGCAGACAGAAACCATTGTCTGGCCAGAATGGTGGCAGAGGCTTTTAGGCTTCCATTTCTGGCACCCAGTACCCAACATGATTCCCTGGCGCTGCCAGGTATGGCCACCAATGGCAGTGGCCACAGCGTTTTTGCTGGAGCTGCCCACTTCCTGGTTTAGGCATTGCTTTGGGCAGGGTGGCCTCTAGCAGGAAGCCTGGGAACACCTAATGTCCCTAACTAAACTCCTTATTGGCTTCAACGACCTAGAGTAGATGCTTTGCAACAAGAGTCCTGAGCAATGTCCTGAATCAGATAGGCTCCCTGAATCTCTCTAGAACCATCTCCCTCCCCCTGGCCTTTCCTCCTTTTCCTGAAGAACCATGTGATGCAATGGTGCGATCTCAGCTCACTGCAACTTCTGCCTCCCGGGTTCAAGCTATTCTCCTGCCTCAGCCTCCGAAGTAGCTGGGACTACCGGTGTGCACCACCACACCCAGCTAATTTTTGTATTTTTAGTAGAGACAGGGTTTTACCATGTTGGCCAGGCTGGTTTTGAATCACCTGCTCAAGTGATCCGCCCTCCTCAGCCTCCCAAAGTGCTGGGATCACAGGCATGAGCCACCGCGCCCGGCCAGTGACCTCTTCACCTCGACAGAGAAAACAACTCAAATTCAGTACCAGGCAGCACCCCTCAACCAAAATGAAACTCCTCCCCATTCATTGACAGGAAACATTGAATCAAACACTGTTTAGGACACCCCTGGTTTTGCTGAATCCAAATGAAAAAATAGTCTTTCCCGGAATCAGCAGTGATCATTCCAAAAAGAAATCTCCTTGGCCATTCAGAGATGAGTTCCATGGGAACTCGTACCTTGGCCAGAAAAACATTTACCAAATTAAAAATAAAGATTACAGTTTGTGAAAAGAGAAGGTAAAACTCATTTGGCAGTTGCTTAGCAATTTCTCTTCTTGCACCAGTATTTTGGGGAAGGATCCATCTGGAAATCGGAAAAGGCTTCAGTGTTTTTTTTTTTTCCCAGTCTGAGGCAGGGAGGGGAAGATGGGAAATGTAGCAGGACTGGCCTGGGCTCATGACAGGTCCCTACTCAGCCAGCCTGTGTCATTACTCCTGGATTCACATGCAGGGCTTTCCAGAACATTCAGTCTTAAAACACTCCCCTGAGGGCACAGCCTCCTGACCTAGTTCTCTCATAAACTCTGAGGACACTAACTCTCCTCCCTGTTCTCTCACACTGCTTTTTTTTTTAACAAACAAACCTCAGGCTGGGCGCGGTGACTCACGCCTGTAATCCCAGCACTTTGGGAGACAGACGCAGGCGGATCACCTGAGGTCAGGAGTTTGACACCAGCCTGGCCAACATGGTGAAACCCTGTCTCCACTAAAAATACAAAAAATTAGCTGGGCGTGGTGGCAGGCGCCTGTAGTCCCAGCTACTTGGGAGGCTGAGGCAGGAGAATCACTTGAACCTGGGGGGCGGAGGTTGCAGTGAGCCGAGATCGCACCACTGCCTTCCAGCCTGGGCGACAGAGTGAGACTTTGTCTCAAAAAAAAAAACTTCAGACAACCTCTGTCTCTCAGTTTCCTCATCTCTAATGAGTAGACAGCTATGGGGAACAGATGCATCTCATTGCAGATAAATGTGAAAATACTGGCCCAAGCTAGGCGTGGGTTCTATGAACTATTCTTGTCACAGGATTTAACCTCATCAAGGCACAAAGCCTTCAAAGACCATGTGGAGGCCAGGAGCAGTGGCTCATGCCTGTGATCCCAGCACTTTGGGAAGCCAAGGTGGGAGGATCACTCGAACCCAGGAGTTCAGGATCAGCCTGGGCAACATGACAAGACCTCATCTCTATGAAAAATACAAAAATTAGCTAGGCGTGGTGATGCACACCTGTGCTCCCAGCTACTTGGGAGGCGGAGGTGGGAGGATTGCTTAAGCCGGGGAGGTCGAGGCTGCAGTGAGCTGTGCCTGTGCCACTGCACTCCAGCCTAGGTGACAGAGTGAGACCCTGTCTTTAAAAAATAGGATTGGCTGGGCATGATGGCTCACACCTGTAATCCCAGCACTTTGGGAGGCTGACGCGGGCAGATCACAAGGTCAGGAGTTCGAGACCAGCCTGGCCAAGATGGTGAAACCCCGTCTCTACTAAAAATACAAAAATTAGCTTGACGTGGTGGCGCATGCCTGTAACCTCAGCTACTCGGGAGGCTGAGGCATGAGACTCGTTTGAACCCGGGAGGCAGAAGTTGCAATGAGTCAAGATCATGCCATAGCACTCCAGCCTGGGCAACAGAGCAAGACCCTATCTCAAAGAAAACACACACACACACACACACACACACACACACACACACACGAACACATACACACAACCCCTGACCCTCTTTGAAGACTCATAGTGTAGAGCAAGTCACATGTGAAAGATCCTTTAAAGCAAGTTAAGAGGTTCAGATATTACGCTGTGAACAGCGGGAAGAGCCCAGGGGCTAACATGGGGGAAGGAGGTCGAGGTATTTGCACCTATGCATCTGAGAAGTGGGGCACTTCCAGGAGCCCTGTGTGTACAGAACAGAATTTCTCTTGCCCCAAATTTCCCTGCTGCGAGCCACTTCTGATTTCCCCAAGGTCTTGTTTTGTGAGGCTCACTTAGTCATTTTTTTTTCTGGCCAAGGAGGTAAGGCACTATCCCTGCCTGCTTCTCGGGAACATATTGTCCGTATTGCTTGTGACTCGCAGTCAGAGAAATATTCTCTGTGCTTGCTAGAGTGTGTTTTAAATTAAAGTGCCAGGGGATGTAGAGATGGTCATTAATTTTAAGTGCATCTATTGTTAGCAAATGATATCACTGCTGAGCTCTCCAACTTGTCACAAGAAGTCTGGATATATTTTGGGTTTCTGTAGCAGGGACAGTTCCTGTTTTGCAGTGTGCAGCTATGAATACTGTCTGCTTTCTGTGAGGAATGATAGAGCTTTCGGTGCAAGTTTAAAATGATACTGGCTCTTGGAAGCAAACATTCTGTCCCAATGAGTCAATCAAGTTTCATATCCTTTCGAGGTAGGAGGAATGGCAAGAAGTTGGCTTTTGGCCGGTTGCGGTGGCTCACGCCTGTAATCCCAGCACTTTGGGAGGCCAAGGCGGGCAGATCACCTGAGGTTGGGAGTTCGAGACCAGCCTGACCAACATGGGGAAACCCTGTCTCTACTAAAAATACAAAAATTAGCTGGGTGTGGTGGCACATGCCTGTGATCCCAGCTCTCAGAAGGCTGAGGCTGGAGAATCGCTTAAACCCAGGAGGCGGAGATTGCGGTGAGCCGAGATCACGTCACTGCACTCCAGCCTGGGCAATAAGAGTGAAACTCGGCCTCAAAGGAAAAAAAGAAAAAAAAAAAAAGTTGGCTGTTAGTAATTATATAAATATCAACCTCTGTTCTTTAGAGCCTCCTCAAGGTAGGAAGTCCTGTCCTATTTATCAAAGTGTTCCATGTGCCTTGCTCCAATTTTTGTATTGCTTATTTATTGAATCTCTTATAAAAGAATTTTCTCAAGGACAAAGACCATGCTATCATATCCCTCATAAATATCCCTCTAGCATATTGAAGGCACCCAGTGTATGCCTGTTGGTTGAACAGAGCAAGTTCTGGTTATTGAAAAGGTGGAATAAAGAGGGGAAAACTCCATTACTCCTGTTTTAGAACGATCTGGTGAAATATTTTCTACCAGCATCGCATACAGAGGTCTGTTACATAGACCATCATATCTCAAATAATTAAATTCACTTGAGAGTCAGAAAAAAACAGATTCTTTGTGTAGAATCATTTATGAAGAACTTAAAGGATTTTTCCTCGGGTTATCTCAGTCAGATTGGAACAGCTAGAGCTGGGGAAATTATTTCATAATGCGTCTTCTTGGTATATTAAAGTGCACATAACAGGGCAAGAAACTTTGAAAAATAACTTCAACATCCATAATCCCACAATTACAAGACATTTTTCATTTTTTTCTTTTTCCTTTGAGAAGGTGGTTTCTTTAAGGGACTTTTGTTTTTAACTAAACGAGCTTAAAATAATGTGATTAGAAACCACTGTAGGCCAGGCACAGTGGCTCACGCCCATAATCCCAGCACTTTGGGAGGCCGAGGCAGGCAGATCACCTGAGCTCAGGGGTTCAAGACCAACCTGGGCAATAAGGCAAAACCATGTCTTTACTAAAAATACAAAAAAATTAACCAGGTGTGGTGGCAGGTGCCTGTAGTTCCAGGCTACTCGGGAGGCTTGAGGCACGAGAAGTGCTGGAACCTAGGAGGTGGAAGTTGCAGTGAGCGGAGATCATGCCACTGCACTCCAGCCTGGGTGACACTGAGACTCTGTCTCAAAAAAAAAAAAAGAAAGAAAAGAAAAAAACCACTGAAGCTTTTGGTTATCACACCAATGAATTCATATCTGAAATTAGAATAAGAAATTCACCAAGAGGACTATTTCATATATTCGGCTCAGGAGTTTTGTTTTAGGCAAACAAAAATCCCCACCACCTGCCATCAGTGAAACCTGATCGGAAGTCCAGATACAGCTGCCCCAGAAGCCAGTTAAAGACTCTTTGGGTAGAAGTTCTGTGGCTTCCACACCTCTTCCCACCCCTGCACCCACCGGCAGGAGAACTCACCATGCAGAAGCAGGACCAGCATCCCCCGGCCCTTCATACACCTGGCGGCTTAGGACCACCCAGCCATGGAATCCCTACCTGAGGGGAGAAAGGACAGGTCACCCAGTGCCCAGGAGGGCCCCGTGAGAACCCTCCTATGCCTCCACACTTCCTCCTGAATGCTCTGCCTTTCTTTCTTCCTCACATTCCTTCCTCCTCAACCACCCAGGTGTTGAGCTAAGAGAAACCAGTAACAACAGACAATCAGAAACTACCCACAAATGGACGGATCTGTCAGGAAACCCTTCATCAGGCTACAGGCCTGACAGCAACTCAGATGGCATCACTCACAACCCAGCAAGGAAATGGACAGAGAGGAAACCTCTGCAGAGAAGCATTAGTGAATGGTCCTCAAAGGTTGCTTACCGTCCTGGGAGTCTGCCTGGTCCCGCTCCTCTAAGGCGCCCCTCCACTCCCCCAGCCCATCCATCTCCCAAGTCAGGCAGCCACAGAGGCTAAAAATGGTCTGAGAGAGAGGTGGAGGTGGGGGTGCGGGGACGGGAGCGAGGGGTGAAGAGGAATAGTTGCTTGTGCAGGTTTGAGTGCTTATTTTTCTTTCTCCAGATTTAATGGCAGGAAAATCCTCTGTATCAGATGAGGATTAACAGAGATGAAAGAATGTGTCTGCCTTTCGAATCACTAAAGCCAGTGACAGATTTTGCTGACATACCAATCGGCTTTAGCCCCAGGCCTTGACCACCCTGGCCCTCCCGTCCTCTCTCCATCTGCCTGGCCCCTTTCTCTCCTTAAACCCTCCCCAGGCCCATCGGCTTCCCTGACCCCAGCCCCAGCCCCAGCCCGAAGCAATATGTAGCCCGAAATTGGCTTCCTGCCACCCAAATAGCATTATCAGCATTTTCAACAAGGATGCATTACATAACTTGGAGAGCTGGAGAAGGGACAGGGCAGCTTAAAATGATGTTTCCCCGAAATGCAGGCTGCTGATTTCCTTTCTTTGAAGTGGTTGATGGTGAATGATCCAAAAACAGACTAGAGAGAGGGTCCTTCCACTACAGGAAGGCTAGAGGTTCCCATTGAGGTTAAGACTGGTAGCAATGGTCTAAGGCAGTGGGTCCAAGGGTCACCTTCAGAATCTGGCTGAGGTTTCTGAAACCCACCAGGACTCAGTTTAGGCCCTGGCTACTCAGAGTGTGGCTGGTGGACCAGCGGCAGCACCCGAGAGCTGGTTAGGAGAACAGAATCTCAGCGCCCTCTGCCCCCGCCCCAGACCTGTCAAATCACCATCTGTATTTTTTTTTTGAAAAGGAGTCTCACTCTGTTACCCAGGCTGGAGTGAGGTAATGAGATCTCAGCTCACTGCAACCTCCATCTCCTGGTTCAAGAGATTCTCCTGCCTCAGATTCCTGAGTAGCTAGGATTACAGACGTGTGCCACCACACCCAGCTAATTTTTGTATTTTTAGTACAGACAGCATTTCACCATGTTGGCCAGGCTGGTCTTGAACTCCTTACCTCAAGTGATCCACCTGCCTCAGCCTCACAAAGTGCTGGGATTACAGGTGTGAACCACTGTGCCTGGCCAGCATCTGCATTTTAACCAGATTGGGAGGAGAGGGGGATTTCTGTGCCTGCTAAAGTTTGGAAAGCCCTGTTTTAGGAGACTGGTGGAGGGGGTCTGATCAAAATGAGGGCAGCAGGGGGGCCTGTTTCTCTAGCCCTTCTCGCCAGCAGTTCAGGTGCCCCCACATTCTCCTGGCCCCAGCAAGCCTCTGCTGTCTGCTAGGACAGCACTCCCAGGTATCCATGGCAACCTGCCAGGTTCTGGCCACGCAGGGCTTGGTGAGCCAGCACTGATGGGAGGAAGCCAGGAGTTCCCTTCCCACAACAAGGGTTCTGGATGCGAATCTAAGCATCTCAGGCCACCGTGCCCTGGGAAATTTTTGTTTTATTCCGTTCAAACCTTGAAATCCAAAATGTGGCTGAACTTGTCTAACCTGCTGGAAAGAGGAGAATACTAGGGATGTGGTAGGGATGTGGGTGGGGGAAGCCTCTCAAATGACATCTCTATCCCCAGGGTTGGACTTGCCCCGCTTATTAGATGACAGTAATGAGCAGCCCTCTCATTGTGACCACCAGCATTAGAGGTGTCCCTGTAGCCATCACTCCAAGCCTTGGCCAATGAAGCCCCCACTCCCCCAACAGCAGTCCAGAGGCCGAATCACAACTGTAAGAGCCAGCCTGTCTGCACTCACAACCTTTGTTCGCGGGTTTTTGGGTCGATCTTGCCTTCCACCTTCTCCAGGTCAGTGGGCCTGGTGCTCTGGCACTAGGATCCCACTAAGGAAGACCTTCTCCCCGACCTGTGAATTCAAACACTTCTCCCAAATGGAAAATAAGGAGGCATCAGAGACTCTTGGCATAGAAAGGAAGGAGCCCAAACACCAGGCCTGCTGGTGTCACTGACTTGGGAGGATGAACAGCCCTTAATCAAAACCTTGCTCCAGGGAGAAAAGCATGTGGGCCGGGGTTGTTACAGGAAATGTGATTGACTGACATCCCCTGGGAGAAATTAAAGATCAAGATGGGAGAAAGGCCCTTCCTTTCAGAGCCTACTCCAGCCACTCATGGGCTGCTGGGGAGGTTTTGGTTTTGTTTTTTGTTTTAGTTTTTATGTTTTTAACCATACTTTAAGTTCTGGGGTACATGTGTAGAACATACAGTTTTGTTACATAGGTAGACACGTGCCATGGTGGTTTGCTGCACCCATCAACCCGTCATCTACAATAGGTATTTCTCCTAATGCTCTCCCTCCCCTATCCCCCTACCCCCCGACAGGCCCCGGTGTGTGATGCTCCCCTCCCTGTGTCCACGTGTTCTCATTGTTCAACTCCCACTTACGAGTGAGAACATGTGGTGTTTGGTTTTCTGTTCTTGTGTTAGTCTGCTGAGAATGATGGTTTCCAGCTTCATCCATGTCCCTGCAAAGGACATGAACTCATCCTTTTTTATGGCTGCATAGTATTCCATGGAGTATATGTGCCACATTTTCTTTATCCAGTCTATCATTGAAGGGCATTTAGGTTGGTTCCAAGTCTTTGCTATTGTGAACAGTACCACAGTAATATGCATGCGTCTTTATAGTAGAATGATTTATAACCCTTTGGGTATATACCTAGTAATGGAATTGCTGGGTCAAATGGTATTTCTAGTTCTAGATCCTTGAGGAATCGCCACTTTTTTTGGTTTTTGTTTTTGAGACAGAGCCTCACTCTGTCACCCAGGCTGGAGTGCAGTGGTGTGATCTCAGCTCACTGCAAGCTCCACCTCCCGGGTTCAAGCAATTCTCCTACCTCAGCCTCCGGAGTGGCTGGGACTACAGGTGTGCGCTGCCATGCCTGACTACTTTTTTTTTTTTTTTTTGTATTTTTAGTAGAGATGTAGTTTCACCATGCTAGCCAGGCTGGTCTCCAACTCCTGACCTCAAGTGATCCATTCACCTTGGACTCCCAAAGTGCTGGTATTACAGGCCTGAGCCAACATGCCCAGCCCTGCTGGGGCAGTTTTGTGCCCATGCTAGCTCTTGGTATTCATGCAGTTGGTAGCCGATAAAAGAAGCTGAATAAAGGCATCTGCCAAGTATCTTGGTATTTAAAAAAAAAGAAGAAGAAGAAGCTGGAGGAGGGAAGAGAGGGGAAGTGACCTTGAGAAATAGTGACGGCCCAAGATGCATGATTTTGCCAACCTCCGCCTCCCGGGTTCAAGCAATTCTCCTGCCTCAGCCTCCTGAGTAGCTGGGACTACAGGCATGCACCACCACGCCCAGCTAATTTTTGCATGTTTAGTAGATACTGGGTTTCACCACGTTGTCCAGGCTGGTCTCAAACTCTTGATCTCAAGTGATCCACCTGCCTCAGGCTCCCAAAGTGCTGGGATTACAGGCATGAGCCACTGCACCCAGCCAAAGTTCAGAGTATTTGGATGGCTGGGCTCCTTGGAGAGGCTGTGCGTGATCCAAGTCTGCACTCCCGCAATGGCTGGTGTCACCTTCAGACAGGGCAAGACGCAAGGAGACATAGGGCAAGGAGTCATTGGGCCCAAGGGACTTGCCCACCCAGAACCAGGTTCTGGATATCTGGGGCCTGGGAATTCCCTGCCTGCCCAACAGGTTCTGAACGCACTTCTCTAGGTCCAGTCTCCTGAAGGTAGACAGTCTCACCAATGTGCACACTCAAGAAGTGATCCTTCAAGGGGCAGACACTTGCAGAGGTGGACAGAGCTTGGATATGAGGACGTCTGTGGGAAAGATCCCTCACAGCATGGGGCAGATCCAGCCTGGGAAGAGAGGGAAGCCATGTCACAGCCTTGAGCTGGGACCACTCTCTGCACCGTCATACTCTAGCCCAGAATGCTGAGGAATACAAGAATTGCAGACTTGAACTTGACCTTTCAGATTGTTACAAAGGTGTATCTGCTCAGATAGGAGGATAGAACATGTTTTATTTAACAGTTCGTTAGCTTGATGTGTAGGTTTTAAACATTCAGACATACACTGGATGGCCCTCTGGGCATACTCTTGCCCCAGGCTCCGCAAACATTGGGCCTGAGCCTGTGTTTGGCACACAGGCAGAAGTGCACAATTGTTTGCTGAAGGGAATTGAAGCCCACGTGAGAATTTGTAGCTACAGAAAGAGAACCAGGTGAGTGACAGCCTTGGCCTCTGACCCTTCCTTTTTCTCTGACTTACTGGATGGTGTCGGGACAGGGACTCTCATTTCCTAGGCCACAGATAGTACTCAAAGCATATTCCATAATCTTGTCCAGACCCCTCATTCTTCAAGTGAGGAAACTGAGGCCCCGAGAGGTTAAGTGACCGGCTCCTCAGAGTGACAGATGAAGGTGGAGCTGGGACCCAGTGTGTACCCAGTCCTGCCTCCCAGTCCCTGGGTTTTTCTCAGGCCCTAACAAGGACACACACAGCCCCTGTGGCCACCCCCCGCTGCCTGCCTCAGAACAGGATGGGGGAGGGGCAGTCACTCCCCTCTTGCCGGGCACCTCTAAACGACCTTGGCTGAGCCCATTCCGTGGCTAAAGCACCCAACTCCCTTGTTCTTTATTCCCAAGCCATCCTAATTTGGTCGTTTCACAGCCTTCCAATCCAAATCCCAGCTGGGGTGGGGGCTGGTTAGCTCAGCCCGGGCTCTGGGGCCTCATTTCTGGAATTGTAGGGAGGAGAAAGAGAGGCGAGAGTGTCCTCATTCTGCTGACTCCCAGTGTAGTGACAGTGACGTCGCCCCAGCGGCAGGCCCGGACGCAGTCGGGGTGCGGGCTCGCGCCCCCTCGGGTGCCCCTGGGCTCAGGGCACACTGCCGCGGTTTTGGAGGGGCAGTAACTGGGTTGGACGTTTCCGCCCCGGCCCCTCCCTCCGCGGGCTTCGGAAAACTAGTTCAGCTCACTAGCCCCGACTGGCAATCGTGCGTGACGGTGTTTTTTTTCCCATAAATGTCACGTCCTTGCGAAACCCTCTGCAGCCTTTGTGGGTAACCACCACCCCGCCCCACCCTGGAAAGAAAGGGCGGAGCCTCCGGGGCGAGCCCCACCCCCAACTCGCCCCATCCTGCCCAGCGTGGCCGACAGAGGGCGCCGAGGTTCGGGAGCCGGGGTGGGGCGGCCCCGGGCCTCCGTCTGCTCCCCGCCCCGGCCGCGGCACCCACGCCCACTCGGCGGTGGCGGGGGCCAGGTCTCGGGAAAGTCCCAGGGCGCATCTGGTGCCAGAAATGTTCCTCACGCACCTGGAGTCGCAGAATGCCCGGGCTGCAAGGGATGTCAGGGTGGGAGCCTAACCTGCCAGAGCTCACACTCTGGAGAAGGTCTCTCAGTGTGACCCGGCCGCGTAGCTCGGATGGCCTCTTTGTCACCTGTTTGTCACCGTAAATGAAGGGTTAGCTCATCAACAAGCTCTGCCCACTGCCCACAAATACACCATCCTGGGGCCTCTTCTGAAATCATCACTCTTTACAGGTATTGCATCCAAAGTAGGTTTCTCTCCCATTGCAGCAGATATAAAACAAAAAAACACGGTAGGCCTCTCCAGTTCCCGATACAGTTGACCCTCGGACAATATGGGTTTAAACTTCGCAGATCCACTTATACTTGGATTATTTTTCAATAAAAGTTACACCAAGGACTGGGCATGGTGGCTCACACCTGTAATCCCAACATGTTGGGAGGCCAAGGTGGGCGGATCACTTGAGGCCAGGGGTTTCAGACCAGCCTGGCCAACATGGTGAAACCCCATCTCTACGAAAAAAAAAAAAAAAAATTCAAAAATTAGCCGGGTATGGTGACGCACGCCTGTAATCTCAGCTACCTGGGAGGCTGAGGCAGGGGAATCACTTGAACCCGGGAGGCAGAAGTTGCAGTGAGCCAAGATAGACCACTGCATTCCAACCTGGGTGACGGACTGAGACTCCATCTCAAAAGTTGCACCAAGTGTGCCACCTGCCTTCCTTTGCACCTCTCTGCCTCTTCCCCCTCTGCCACCCCTAAGGCAGCAAGACCAACACCTCTTCTTCTTCCTCCTCCTCAGCCTACTCAATGTGAAGACGATGAGGATGAAGCCCTTTATGACGATCCACTTCCACTTGATGAGTAGTAAATATATTTTCTCTTCCTTATGATTTTCTTAATAACATTTTCTTTTCTCTAGCTTTTTTTTTTTTTCTGAGACGGAGTCCCTCCCGCTTTGTCACCAGGCTGGAGTGCAGTGGCACGATCTTGGCTCACTGCAACCTCCACCTCTCAGCTTCAAGTGATTCTCCGGCCTCAGCCTCCCGAGTAGCTGAGACTACAGGCACTTGCCACCATGCCTAGCTAATTTTTGTATTTTTAGTAGAGACAGGGTTTCACCGTGATGAGCAGAATGGTCTCGATCTCTTGACCTCATGATCTGCCCACCTCGGTCTCCCAAAGTGCTGAGATTACAGGCAGAGCCACCGCACCCAGACCTCTAGCTTACTTTATGATAAGAATAGTGTATATAATACATATACCAAATATGTGTTAATGGACTGTTTATGTTATTGATAAGGCTTCCAGTCAACAGTAGACTATGAGTAGTTAAGTTTTGGGGGACTCAAAAGTTATACCTGGAGTTTCAACTGTGCGGAGTTCGGCACCCCTAACCTCTGCTTTGTTCAAGGGTCAACTGTAAAAGGAACCAGAACTCCTTGAACGAAAGATTCCTTCCAGATCTGAGGCTAACGAAGCACAACATAGTCCTGGAACATCTTATTTCAGAAGACAAGCCTTCAAAGATACTTAGGTGGATGGAGAGTTGAATGGTTTCACTGGCCAAAGGCAGAGCAAGCATCAGTAAGAATAGTGACTGTAAGCTGGGTGCAGTGGCTCCTGCCTGTGATCCCAACACTTCAGGAGGCTGAGGAGGGAGGATCGCTTGAGCCCAGAAGTTTGAGACCAGCATGGGCAACATAGCAATACCTCATCTCTACAAATAATTTTTTTAAAAAAGAAAAAGAATAGTAACTGGAATGAATTGAAATGAATCAACTAAACGTATATTTTTAAATCCATGAGTTTATAATACCTAAAAAAAACACAAAGCCTCTGACTGGGTGTGGTTGCTTATGCCTGTAATCCCAGCACTTTGGGAGGCCGAGGCAGGCAGATCACGAGGTCAGGAGTTTGAGACCATCCTGGCCAACATGGTGAAACCCCATCTCTACTAAAATGCAAAAAAATTAGCCAGGCACAGTGGTGCGCCCCTGTAGTCCCAGCTACTCAGAAGGCTAAGGCAGGGGAATTGCTTGAACACCCCGGAGGCAGAGCTTGCAGTGAGCCTAGATCGCACCACCACACTCCAGCCTGGTGACACAGCAAGACTCCATCTCAAAAAAAAGACAAACCCTCATTGATAGACTCTGCAGGTTACTAGGGGATTATTCTGAAAAGTGCTAACTAAAGGAAAATATTCACACATATATCTTGCCTTTGTTTTATGGACTATATTTCAGGGTAACCAAATACAGTGGTTGATAAAGGAAAGTCTTTTGTTCTTTTTTTAAAACAGGGTCTCACTTTGTCACCCAGGCTGCAGTGCCAAGGCTCAATCATAGTTCACCGCAGCCTCGACCTCCTGGGCTCAAGCGATCCTCTCACCTCAGCCTCTTGGGTAGCCGGGACCACAGGCATGCATCAGCACACCTGGCTAACTTTTTGTTCTTTTGTAGAGATGGTTGTCTCCCTATGTTGCTTAGGCTGGTCTTGAACTCCTGGGCTCATGTGATCCTCCTGCCTCAGCCTTCCAGAGTGCTGGGATTACAGGTGTGAACTACTGTGCCCAGCAGAAAGTTTTTCTTTCTTTCTTTCTGGGTTTTTTTTTGTGTGTGTGTGACAGTCTTGCTTCGTCACCCAGGCTAGAGTGCAGTGGTGTGATCTTGACTCACTGCAACCTCCGCCTCCTGTGTTCAATGGATTCTCGTGCGTCAGCCTCCCAAGTAGCTAGGATTACAGGCACATGCCACCACACCTGGCTGATTTTTGTATTTTTGGTAGAGACGGGGTTTCACCATGTTGGCCAGGCTGCTCTTGAACTCCTGACCTCAAGTGACCCACCCGCCTCAGCCTCCCAAAGTGTTGGGATTACAGACATGAGCCACTGCGCCTGGCTGAAAGTTTTTCTTTATTAATGAATCACAGCTAATAGATGCAGACATGACAGAATGAGAAAATCAGTATGCTGCAATGACATCACGGATCCTATCAATCCGTTTTTTTGGGGGGGGAGGGCAGCGTCTTGCTCTGTTGCCAGGCTGGAATGCAGTGGCGCCATCTGGGCTCACTGCAGCCTCCGCCTCCTGGGTTCAAGCAATTCTCCTGCCTCAGCCTCACGCGTAGCTGGGGTTATAGGCACGCGCCACCACGCTCAGCTAATTTTTTGTATTTTTAGTAGAGACGGGATTTCATCATGTTAGCCAGGATGGTCTAGATCTCTTGACATTGTGATTCGCCCACCTCGGCCTCCCAAAGTGCTGGGATTACAGGTGTGAGCCACTGCGCTCAGCAATCCATCTTTTTTTAAAAATTGTATTTTATTTTTTAGAGATGAGGTCTCACTATGCTGCCCAGGCTGGACTCCAACTTAAGCGATCTTCCCACGTCAGCCTCCAAAGTAGCAGAGACTACAAGCAGGCACCGCTGCAGCCGACTGTACCAACTAATCTTAACATGCCCCCAAAATGGCACAACCAGACATCATGTGCTCCCAATGGGATGGCAATCGTAGAAAGTACAGAGCACTGGAGAAGTATTCATATTTTAAAAAAAAAAAAAAAAAAAAGAACCCAAGGCTAATCAAACCTCCAGACCTGACTACCATTTAAAGAAATATGAGAGGCCAGGCACAGTGGCTCACACCTGTAATCCCAGCACTTTGGGAGACCCGAAGCAGGTGGATCACCTTAGGTCAGGAGTTCAAGATGAGCCTGACCAATATGGTGAAACCCTGTCTCTACTAAGAAGAAATACAAAAATTAGTCGAGCATGGTGGCAGGTGCCTGTAATTCCAGCTACTAGGGAGGCTGAGGCAAGAGAATTGCTTGAACCCAGGAGGCGGAGGTTGCAGTGAGCTGAGATCGTGCCATTGCACTCCAGCCTGGGCGACAAGAGCAAAACTCCATCTCAAAAAAAAAGACACCAGACAAAGATACAATCGGCTAAATATAGACTGGAAAGTTCTACAGGGCAAATGATCCAGTTTTTCCAACAAATTAATGAATGGGGGAGAGGAGGAGGCCCGGAGACTCGTTAAGTAAAAAAGGCCTTAGGAGATATCAATCAATGCCATTTTTGGACAATTTTGAAATAATCAGTAGAAACAAAATATAGATTGATTATAATCATGATAACATTAAAGAATTGATTTTCTGTTGGGCATGATCATGTTATTACGATTCTGTTTTTTAAAGTTCTTATCCATTAGGGAAAAACACAAAGTATTCATAGTGAAATGATGTCTGGAATTTACTTAAAATGCCCTGACGAAATGAGCGGCAGGGGAGAATTGAAACAAGAATAGCACAAAGTGAAAACTGGGGGAATACATGAGGTCTCTCCACTTTTGTGTATGCTTGAATTTTTCATAATGGCTTTTCAAGAATATGCCCCTCATTTTGTTCCTTGCAGATGTATAACTAAATATATTTGGTGCAAAGAAAATGTTCTCTTTTTCTCTGCATTTCTTCCCATGCATTCCTATCAACTCTCCTATATTTCCTTCATCTGAAAGTGAAAATGACCTATAAAAAGTGGGATAATTAGCAATCGTTTTTCTTGTTTGTTAAGATAATCTTAGAAGATGGCTCATCATAAGCAATTTCTTACGGACCCCAAAATGTGCTATTTTTGGCTCAGATGTCTAAAGTGTCAAGGTGGGAACAAATTCGTGTTCTTCACTTAAAGCCTTTGAATGTCAGTTGTTGGTCGAAGGAAAGGAGAAAGGTTCAGCTCACTGTTGAGCTGTGGGGAGGCAGCTTTATTCTCCCAAAAGCCTTTCCCCAAAGATCCTTCTAGCATTTCATTTTCCTCTTTTGTAAAATGGGGCTGTTTTACTTCCTAATTAAAGCCTGTGAAAGTACTTTTAAAGAAGATCGTAAGATGTGCGATGCTAGAGAAGTGAAAACTATCATTAATATATTTTAATCATCGTGTTAAATACCCACATAGACACACCCACCTCTTCACCATTCAGGCAGATTTTGCAAAGAGGTAATTAACAGTAGTGATGTCATCACCACTGCTGCTTTCATCCTGAAAGCTGTAAAGTTTCCAAATGCTTACTAATTCCTGATTAGGCTTTTAAAACATACCAAATAAGTACAAACTCCCCATATCTAAGTGAAAGCCTGTGGAGAGAGAAATCTTTTTGCTTTGTGAATGGAGTAAATGATCATGAAAAGCGTCCATACTTTTGGTAAGCCTACCAAAAACCCAGATGGCAGCAGTAATGAAATAAAATGCTGAGATTGCATGTTTGGAAAATCAATGTGACTGCCTCCAAAGACTCTCAGGAACCTGTACTTGTCTTTTAAATCCTCACCAAGGGGTGAGCAGCTACAAGTTTCCTGTCTCCTGGCACCTGATGGGCAATTTTCCAGCCATTAAATGCCAATCCCTCTGGAAAGTAGCTGACCAGCACACTGACAATCCAGACTTCAGCTGTAGTAATGCAGCACTTTGAAATTTGAATACAATGAGCTCAAATCCCTTGCAGTGGGAAACCCGTTCCCTTTTCCAGAATCTACAGATATTCCGCTAGGATAATGGGATGGGGCACAGGAGAACCTTACATTTCACCCAGTGACTTCCAGTTCCGATTTCTGGCTTGCTCAGAACTCTCTGTCACCCGCATTTCACCTCTTGTTTTCTCTCCATTCCATGTCAAGCCTGACATATAATAAAGCTCCCTTTCCTTGATTTCCCTAAACACCACTCGCCAAAGCTGCTATGAGTGTCTAGCAGACTTTCACTGAGGATTTGGAGGCAGCAATGGAGAGCTGCCTCACAGAAGAGCACCAGGGAGTTTAAAACAGAAGAGTAGCTGGCCAACAGCCATCCATCCATCTCCTCCTACCCTTCATTCCCAGGGCATCTCTTCTATTCAATTCTGCCTCTAGCCACATTGTGAAGCCATCTCCCTCTCCTTTACCCCAAATACCTCAATTTTTCTTTTCTTTTTAATTTTTTTTTTTTTTTTTTTTTTTTTTTGAGACAGAGTCTCTCCCTGTCAGCTAGACTGGAGTGCAGATGTGAAATCTCGGCTCACTGCAACCTCCGGCTCCTGGGTTCAAGCGATTCTCCTGCCTCAGCCTCCTGAGTAGCTAGGATTACAGGTGCGCACCACCATGCCCAACTAATTTTTTTTTTTGTATTTTTAGTAGAGATAGGGTTTCACCATGTTGGTCAGGCTGGTCTTGAGCTCCTGACCTTGTGATCTGCCTACCTCGACCTCCCAAAGTGCTGATATTACAGGTATGAGCCACCGCACCTAGCCCTTTTAAATTTTTTTAATTTTATTTTTATTATTTTTTTCAGACAGAGTCTCGCTCTCTATTTTTTTTGAGACAGGGTGTCACCCAAGCTGGAATACAGTGGTATGATCACCGCTCAATGCAGCCTCCAACTCCTGGGCTAAAATGATCCTCCCACCTCAGCCTCTCAAGTAGCTGGGACTATAGGTGAACAACAGCATGCCCAGCTAACTTTTTATTTTATTTTTTATTTTTCAGATGAAGTTTCACTCTTGTCACCCAGGCTGGAGTGCAAAGGCACGATCTCAGCTCACTGCAACCTCGGCCTTCCGGGTTCAAGAGATTCTCCTGCCTCAGCCTTTCGAGTAGCTGGAATTACAGGCGCCTGCCACCATGCCCGGGTAATTTTTTTGTATTTTAGTAGAGACAGAGTTTCAACATGTTGGTCAGGCTAGTCTCGAACTCCTGAACTCATGATCTGCCACCTTGACCTCCCAAAGTGCTGCGATTACAGGGGTGAGCCTCCGTACCTGGCCCAGGATTTGACATTTTAAGAGAAAATTTTTGTTTGTTTGGTTTGGTTTTGATTTTTTTTTTTTGGGGGGGTGGAGGGATGAGCTTCTTTTTCTTTATTTCTTCTAAAAAAAGAAAACGGGATATACGTGCAAGACTTGCGGGTTTGTTACATGAGTATACATGTGCCATGGTGGTTTGCTGCACCTATTGACTCATCGTCTAAGTTCCCTCCCCTCACCCCTCACCCCACGATAGGCCCTGGTGTGTCTTCTTCCCCTCTCTGTGTCCATGTGTTCTCTGTGTTCAGCTCCCACTTATGAGTGAGAACATGCGGTGTTTGGTTTTCTGTTCCTGTGTTAGTTTGCGAAGGATGATGAACATGTACTGTTTTTAGAGGTGTCAAAGAGCAAAGTTTCAAGAAACTGGGTAAGATCTAATTGGTTTTTATTCCTGATTCATGAATTGAGTAGTATCCTGTGTACAAAATAGAACGAGCTTTGCTGATCTTGACAGACTAATCAGCTTTTGTAAGGCAGACTCAGCAGGAAAAAGGAAACAGCATGATGCAAAAATCCCATTAGTTAACATCGGGTTACTTCAGGTGACTTTACTTGTGCGGGTGAAAGCAGACGGGATGCCTTTGTCCATTGTGTGCTGCTATAACAGAATACTTGTGCTATGGTTTGAATGTTTGTCCCCTCTGAAACTCATGTTGAATCTTAATTTCCAATGCAACAGTATTAAGAAGTGGGGCAGCCGGGAGCGGTGGCTCACGCCTGTAATCCCAGCACTTTGGGAGGCTGAGGCAGGCGAATTACGAGGTCAGGAGTTCGAAACCAGCCTGGCCAACATGGGAAAACCCCATCTCTATTAAAAATACAAAAAAATTTTGGTGGGCATAGTGGCGGGTGCCTGTAATCCCAGCTACTTGGGAGGCTGAGGCAGGAGAATTGCTTGAACCCAGAAGGCGGAGGTTGCAGTGAGCCAAGATCATGCCACTGCACTCCAGCCTGGACGACAGAGTGAGATTTCGTCTCAAAAAAAAAAAAAAAGAAATGGAGCCTGGGCCATGTGCGGTGGCTCATGCCTTTAATCCCAGCAGTTTGGGAGGCCAAGGCTGGTGGATCACTTGAGGCCAACAGTTCAAGACAAGCCTGGCCAACATGGTGAAACCCAGTCTCTACCAAAAAATACAAAAATTAACCAGGTGTGGTGGCGTGCACTTGTAGTCCCAGCTACTAGGGAGGTTGAGGCATGAGAATCGCCTGGACCTGGGAAGCAGAGGTTGCAGTGAGCCAAGATTGCACCATTACACTCCAGCCTGGGTGGCAGAGTGAGACCATGCCTCAAAAAAAAAAAAAAAAGAGGTGGGGTCTTTAAGGGGTAGTTGGATTAATGGATTGATGGGTTATCACAAGAGTGGTTTGGTTATCACAAGAGTGGATGTGTTATAAAAGCCAGTTTGGCTCTCAGAGCCCCTCTTGCCATATGATGTCTTCTGCCATGGCCCTCACAACCAAGGCCCTCACCAGAAGTTGACCAGATGGACTTCCCAGCTTTCAGAACTGTAAGAAATTAATTTTTCTTTTTTTTTTTGAGACAGAGTCTCCCTCTGTCGCTCAGGCTAGAGTGCAGTGGCGGGATCTCAGCTCACTGCAGCCTCCACCTCCGGTGTTCAAGCAATTCTCCTGCCTCAGCCTCCCTAGTAGCTCAGACTATAGGCGCCCACCACCAAGCTCAGCTAATTTTTTTTGTATTTTTAGTAGAGATGGGATTTCACCTTGTTAGCCAGGGTGGTCTCGATCTCCTGACCTCGTTATCCATCCGCCTCAGCCTCCCAAAGTGCTGGGATTACAGATATGAGCCACCATGCCTGGCAATTTCTGTTCTTTATAAATAATCTAGTCTTGGCCGGGCGTAGTGGCTCACACCTGTAATCCCAGCACTTTGGGAGGCCAAGGCAGGCGGATCACCTGAGGCCAGGAGCTGAGGCAGGAGAATCCCTCGAACTCCAGAGGCAGAGGCTGCAGTGAGCCGAGATCATGCCATTGCACTCCAGCCTGGGCAACAAGAGGGAAACTCCATCTCTAATAATAATATAAATAATAATAATCTAGTCTCAGATATTCTGTTATACCAACAGAAAACAGACTAAGGCAGTTTGAGATTGGTTCATTTATAAAAAGCAGAAATTTATTTCTCAGAGTTCTAGAGGCTGTGAAGTCCAAAATCAAGGCACCTTTTTTTTTTTTTTTTTTTTTTTGAGACAGAGTCTTGCCCTCTCTCCCAGCCTAGAGTACAATGCCACAATCTCAGCTCACTGCAACCTCCACCTCCTGGGGTTCAAGCAATTCTCCTGTCTCAGCCTCCCGAGTAGCTGGGATTACAGCCGCCTGCCACCACACCCAGCTAATTTTTTTTATTTTTCAGTAGAGACGGGGTTTCGCCATGTAGGCTAGGCTGGTCTCAAACTCCCGACCTCAGGTGATTCGCCTGCCTCAGCCTCCCAAAGTGCTGAGATTACAGGTGTGAGCCACCATGCCCGGCCATCAAGGCACCTTAACAAGGGCTTTCCTGCTGCATCCTTGCATGGCAGAAGGCAGACGGGCAAGAGAGAGACAACCTCTGTGTCTTCACATGGCAGAAGAGCATGTGTGACTCCACAGAAGCAGCATGAGTGACTCCATTTTGGGTTGGTCTGTTGGGGCTTTGTGCAGGGGCTCAGTCCAATCAATGGTCTCCATAAATTGTATTTAACAGAGAAGACTTTCAAATTTGATGCTTAAAAGGCAACAGCCAATTAAAACATAGAAATGCAATTAATTACACAATTCCACTGTTACTAAGGAAAATTTTGTCTCCCAGGCCCACACATACATAGAGGCACTGTGATATTTAAAAAACCAAAAACAAACCTTGAAACCCATCTCCATAATAAAGAAGGAGCTAAATAGGACTACTTATTACTGTCTTCAACATGAGTGGAGGGCATAGTGCCAAGGCAAGTTTCCATAAATGTTCTACCACAAATGCTTACCCTGATCGCGCACAGGTACACAGCTCTTTGATGATCCAGCTTAAGCCAAAAGTAAGATTTTGAGACAATAGAGGTTTGCAAACAGCAAGATGCAAATGAGAGATCAGTACATTCTAATATTACTAAAGGACAAGTTTGACAAGAAAAAGTAGAATAAATGAGTAAAATTTTCTAAGAAATAATTGTTACAAGTTGAATGTCAATGAGAATATCTAGTAATCATAGATGATAGAGGTGGGCAGAAAACAAACAGAATAAAGTTTTTAAAACTACATGTTTAGCTGGGCATAGTGGCTCACACCAGTAATCCCAGCACTTTGAAAGGCTGAGGCAGGCGGATCACAAGGTCAGGAGTTCGAGACTAGCCAGGCCAATATGGTAAAACCCCATCTCTACTAAAAATACAAAACTTAGCTGGGCATGGTGGTGCACACCTGTAGTCCCAGCTACTCAGGAGGCAGAGGCAGAGAATTGCTTCAACCCAGGAGGTGGAGGTTGCAATGAGCTGAGATCGCACTGCAGCACTCTAGCCTGGGCGATGGAGTGAGACTTCATCTCAAAAAAACAAAAACAAAAAAACTACGTGTTTAACATCTTCACATGAGAATTCAAAGTATTAAGAACAGAAGTAAATACGGGAACAAAACAGTTGCGTAAAAACCTAATAAATAGAAAGGTTAGAAAAACAAAAATTAGGCCGGGTGCGGTGGCTCACGCCTGTAATCCCAGCACTTTGGGAGGCCAAGCTGGGTGGATCACCTGAGGTCAGTAGTTCAAAACCAGCTGGGAGGCCAAGCTGGGTGGATCACCTGAGGTCAGTAGTTCAAAACCAGCCTGGCCAACATGGTGAAACCCTGTCTCTACTAAAAATACCAAAAAAAATTAGCTGAGCCTAGTGGTGGGAATCTGTAATCCCAGCTACTCAGGAGGCTGAGGCGGGAGAATCACTTGAACCCAGGAGGCAGAGACTGCAGTGAGCCGAGATCACGCCATTGCACTCCAGCCTGGGCAACAAGAGTGAAACGCTGTCTCAAACAAACAAACAAACAAAAATTCTCAGTGAGTTGGCAATAAATAAATAAATAAATAAATAAATAAATTTTTAAAAAATGGCAGCCTACTGACTGCCTACAACAAAATCTAACAATCTGTTGCAAACAGGAGACGCACAAACCAAAATCATCATGAAGAGTGTAGCAATGTTGGAGGATATTCTATGTGAACAGAAGAAAAGCTGGGATTACTATTTTAGTAGCAGATAAAGCAGATGTCATGCCATAGCAAAAGGCAGCACAATAAATAAATAAGGTCATTACATAATGCTCAAATGTATATTACATTATAAAGATCAAAAATATGGAATGTATATGTTACAAAACCATTGTAACAAATCCATAAAAGAAAATAGACAAAAAGACAAGGAGAAGTAAAGACAAATGTGATTTTAAGTGGAAGCTTCAATATTCCATTTCTGGAAAAAATAGACAAAAACTAAATTGGAAAATACTGTGTAATTGACCCAGGTATGGCGACTCACACCTGTAATCACAGCACTTTGGGAGGCCAAGGCAGGCGGATCACAAGGTCAGGAGTTCCAGACCAGCCTGGGCAATATGGTGAAACCCGTCTCTACTAAAAATACAAAAAAATTAGCTGGGTGTGGTGACACGCACCTATAGTTCCAGCTACTCGGGAGGCTGAGGCAGAAGAATCGCTTGAACCCAGGAGGCAGAGGTTGCAGTGAGCTGAGCTCGCACCACTGCACTCCAGCCTGGGTGACAGAGTGAAACTCTGTCTCAAAAAAAAACAACTGTACAATTGAATCATTCATTCAAAAAACTGTTTTCAGGGCTTACGAGGCTCCAAGTCTGTGCCTAGAGGACAAGTGCCTGACATATGCTAGAGGACAAGTGCATGAACGATATGAATTTAACAGGAGAGATACAGATGGAACAAGTCAATATTGTCTCTTTTCAAGTGTACATAGATCATACCATCTGCAAACAAACATATGAAAAAACTAAGATCCTATATTGGACAATAGAGTCTCATTCTTTCATTAGCTTAGCACACATTAACCAGTTTATTCAATGAATTAGGTTGTTTCGGTATTCACAGAAATGCAGAAATACCATCTACCAAATGGTCAAACCACAAGGCAATACAATTTAAAAAATATAAAAGCAAACCAGGCTTGGTGGCTCACGCCTGTAATCCAGCACTGTGGGAGGCTGAGGCGGGCAGATCACCTGAGGTCAGGAGTTTAAGACCAGCCTGGCTGACATGGTGAAACCCCGTCTCTACTAAAAATACAAAAATTAGCCGGGCGTGGTGGCACACCGCTGTAATCCCAGCTATTTGGGAGGTTGAGGCAGGAAAATTGCTTGAACCCGGGACACAGAGGTTGCAGTGAGCCAAGCTCGCACCA
Source organism: Cheracebus regulus (assembly GCA_963574635.1). Lineage (NCBI taxonomy): Eukaryota > Metazoa > Chordata > Mammalia > Primates > Pitheciidae > Cheracebus > Cheracebus regulus. The sequence continues at coordinate 35,653 of CAUYQU010029877.1, read as the reverse complement.
CTGCACTCCAGCCTGGGTGACAGAGCAAGACTCTGTCTCAGAAAAAAAAAAAAGATACAATTCAGTAGCAGTAGGTTCACTTACATTGTTGTGTAACCATCACCACTATCCTTCTCTAGAACAGTTCCCTCATCTCACACTGAAACTCTATACCCATTAAACAATAACTCCTGATTCTTCCTCTCTCCGAGAATTCACTTTTGAGCTTAAATTGTTTTGAGTTAGATACCTGTACCTTGTAATCAAGAGTCAACTAACACAACTTTGTGAGAGACAGAAAAGTATTCAAACTCTTTGTCTAAAGAGAGAGAGAGAGAAAGTCAGAGTTTCACTCTGTCACCCAGGCTGGAGTGCAGTGGCACAATCGCGGCTCAACCTCCCGTGCTCAAGGGATCCTCCCACTTGAGCCTCCTGAGCTGTGGGACTACAGGCATGCACCACCATGCCTGGCTAAATTTTTTTAATTTTTGTGTAGAGACAGGGGCTCACTATGTTGCTCAGGCTGGTCTTAAACTCCTTATGAGTTTAAACTTAAACTCAAATGATCCTCCTGCCTTGGCCTCCCAAAGTGCTGGGATTATAGACATGAGCCACTGTCCCCAGCAGAGAATGTTTGTTTATTTGCTTGTTTGTTTTGAGATGGAATTTCACTTTTGTTGCCCAGGCTAGAGTACCATGGTGCGACCTTGGCTCACTGCAACCTCCATCTCCTGGGTTCAAGTGATTCTCCTGACTCAGCCTCCCGAGTAGCTGGGATTACAGGCATGTGCCATTATGCCTGGCTAATTTTGTACTTTTAGTAGACAGGGTTTCACCATGTTAGTCAGGCTGGCCTCAAACTCCTGACCTCAGATTATCCATCCACCTCAGCCTCCCAAAGTGCTAGGATTACAGGCATGAGCCACCCTGCCTGGGCTGTTTTTTAAACAATGAAAACAGAATACAACATATAAAATTATATATAACAAGAGCTATAAAAGTATTCAAACTCTTTGACACAGTAATTTTGTTCTGGAGAATATAACCCAAAGAACCCTTCACCACCATACACACATACACATACACACACACACACACACGCACACACACACACAAACTATATTGAACAAAAGCATTCATAGCAGGCTATTAATAATAAATTATGAAAACAACATAATACTACAATATGAGTGACAACTAAGAAAAAAAATTTAATGACATGTGTGTACCATGTACAAACATGAAAATCTTTGATATGGTTTGGCTGTGCCCCTACTCAAATCTCAACTTGAATTGTATCTCCCAGAATTCCCACGTATTATGAGAGAGACCCAGTGGGAAATAATTGAATCATGGGGACCAGTCTTTCCCGTGATAGTCTCATGATAGCGAGTAAGTCTCACGAGATCTGATGGGTTTATCAGGGATTTCTGCTTTCGCTTCTTCCTCATTCTCTCTTGCCATCACCAAATAAATGCCTTTTACCTCCTGCCATGATTTTGAGGTCTCCCCAGCCACGAGGAACTGAAAGTCCAATTAAACCTCTTTCTTTTGTAAATTACCAAGTCTCCGGTATGTCTTTATCAACAGCATGAAAACGGACTAATACGAGGTTCATATAAAATAAAGTAAAAGAAACAAGAAAAATTGCAGACATGCACTGATTGTAAATTTAAAGGAACGAATGACCTGAATGCACACTTCACAAAAGAGAGTGTCTGAATGGCCAACAGGCTCATGTAAAGTTGCTGGATGTCATTAGTCATCAGGGAGTTGCAAATTAAAACCACAAGGCAATACCACTTCGCACCCACCAGAATGGCTCAAATTAAAAAGACAATACCGATTGGGCACAGTGGCTCACACCTGTAATCCCAGGACATTGGAAGGCCAAGGTCAGCGAATCACTTGAGGTCAGGAGTTCAAGACCAGCCTGGCCAACTTGGTGAGATCCTGTCTCTACTAATAATACAAAAAATTAGCCGGGCATAGTGGCATGTGCCTGTAATCCCAGCTACTTGGAAGGCTGAGGCAGGAGAATTGCTTGAACCTGGGAGGCAGAGGTTGCAGTGAGCCGAGATTGCACTACTGCACTCCAGCCTGGGCAACAGAGTGAGACTCCTTCTTAAAAAAAAAAAAAAAAAAAAAGACAATACCAAGTGTTGACAAGTATATCAAATAACCAACACTCCTATCCACAGTTGCTGGGAGTGTACATTGGTACAATCGTGTTGGAAAGCTGTTTGGCAGTATCTATTCCACTCCTAGGCATACACCCAAGAGAAATTCATGTTGAATATTCATAGCAGCACTGTTCTTAATAGTCCCAAACTTAAAACTACGCCAATGCATGTCAGTAGCAGAAAGGAGCAAGAAATTGCGGATAGTCACACAATAGAATATGCAGGGGTCAGCATTCTATGGCCTGCAGGCCAAATCCAGCCTGCTGCCTGTGTTGTAAAGTTTTATTGAAACACAGATGCGCTCATTTGTTTATGTATTGTCTGTAACTGCTGTCACCCTACAATTGCAGGTTAAGTAGCTGTGCTAGAAATCATGTCCCACAAGCCTAAAATATTTACCATCTGGCCTTGAACAGAAAGTTTGCTGACCTGGGCTTTGTAGCAATGAGAATGAATGAAGTACAACTATAGGCAATAACTGAATGAATCTCACAAACAGATTGTGAGGGAAGAAAAAAGCCAGATCCACAATAGTACGTGTTGTATGATTCCATTTACATAAAGGACAAAACCAAGTGAAACTATTCGGTACTATGAAAGGTCAGGATGTTCTGTTTCTTTTTCTGGGTGTGTGAACAATAACCAGGCTGGGTGTGGTGGCTCATGCCTGTAATCCCAGCACTTTGGGAGACCAAGGTGGGCAGATCAGTTGAGGCCAGGAGTTCAAGCCCAGCCAGTTCTGGACAACATGGTGAAACCCCATCTCTACTAACAATACAAAAATTAGCTAGATGTGGTGGCAGGCATCTATAATCCCAGCTACTTGGGAGGCTGAGGCAGGAGAATCTCTTGAACCCAGGAGGCGGAGGTTGCAGTGAGCTAAAATCACACCTCTCCAGCCTGGGCACCAGAGTGAGACTCTGTCTCTAAAAAAAAAACCAATAACCAAGCGATGGGCCTCTGATATGTGTATTATATTTTTCTGTTCATGTGTTAATACTTCAATAAAAAGTGTAAAAAGTGAATGGAAAATTTTGAAAAAGCTGCATGCTCTAAATGCAAATACTAGCTCACCCTGGATCCTAGAACAAAAAAAAAATCACATTAAGGGGAAAGCTGGGGACATCTGGACAGTCTGTTGTTTGGTTAATAGTACTGTGCCAGGCAAGGCGCAGTGGCTCATGCCTATAATCTCATCTCAGCACTTTAGGAGGCCGAGGCAGGAGGATCACCTGAGGTCAGGAGTTCAAGACCAGCCTCGCCAACATGGCGAAATCTCGTCTATACTAAAAATACAAAAATTAGCTGGACATGGTGGCGCATGCCTGTAGTCCCAGCTACTTGGGAAGCTGAGGCAGGAGAATCGCTTGAACCTGGGAGGCGGAGGTTGCAGTGAGCTAAGATCATGCTACTGCATTCTAGCCTGGGTGATAGAGTGAGACTCCATCACAAAAAAAAAAAAATAAAATAGTAACGTGCCAATTGTTGGCTCCTTAATTTCAATGAATGTACCACGTATACTGCGCAAGATGCTAGCAGTAGGGGAAGCACAATGAGGGCTATATAGCAACTCTGTACTATAATTACAACTTCTCTCTAGATTTTCTTTTTTTAATGGATTTTCGCTTTTGTTGCCCAGGTTGGAGTGCAATGGTGTGATCTCGGCTCACTGCAATTTCTGCCTCAGTCTACCGAGTAGCTGGGATTACAGGCACGTGGCACCACACCTGGCTAATTTTGTATTTTTAGTAGAGATAGGGTTTCTCCATGTTGGTCAGTCTGTTCTCGAACTCCTGACCTCAGGTGATCTGCCCGACTCGGTCTCCCAAAGTCCCTCCCAAAGGGATTACAGGCATGAGTCACCGCGCCTGGCCAATGCAGATTTTTTTTTTTAATGCAATGATAAGCAGCAGATGCTAAGGTCATGCATGTGAGGAGAGTGTATCCTGCTCCAATTTTATTCAAGAATTCATACCACGGCTTTGAGCTTTTGAAGTTTCAGTGCACAAATGTGCCCAGGCCTGCCCTGCTTAGAAGTTGCAGGGCGAGGGGGTTGGGAAACTGCTGCCAACAGGGCACCATTAGGCCGGGACAACACAGGCGCCTGCCAGCCTGCCCCAGTTCTGCCCAGTACCGCCAGCACAACCCAGCCAATGGCTACCTTCTATTTGTTTCTTCTTTATATTAACTAGTTTTGATTTTGAACTTTTCGTTGAAGTGCAACCTGGATATGGAAAAGGGCACACATCATAAGATACAACTCCATGAATTTCTGCAAAATGAGCCCGACCCACATGGCCCTAACCCCAAAAGCCCCCCAGCCCCCCGCCAGTGAACCCCATTCCAGTGAAATCCCTCCCACTCCCTTAGATAATCACCATCCTGACTTCCAACACCACAAATTAGTTTGCCAGTTTCTTTTTTCTTCCTTTTTTTTCCTTTTTTTTTGAGACATAGTCTTCCTCTGTCGCCAGGCTGGAGTGCAGTGGTGCGATCGGCTCACTGTAACCTCCGCCTCCCAGGTTCAAGCGATTCTCCTGCCTCAGCCTCCCGAGTAGCTGGGACTACAGGTGTGCGCCACCACGCCCAGCTAATTTTTGTATTTTTAATAGAGACGGGGTTTCACCATGTTGGCCAGGATGGTCTTGACCTCTTGACCTTGTGATCTGCCTTTCTTGGCCTCCCAAAGTGCTGGGATTACAGGAGTGAGCCACTGCGCCCAGCCTTAGTTTGCCAGTTTCTATACATAAATAGAATAAACTGTACATCTTCTTTTGTAGATGGATGCTTTCGCTCAGTGTTACATCTGTGTGATTATCCATGCAATCCGCATGTAGTTTGTTCATTCTCATTGCTGAATAGCAAGTATGACATTATATGAATTCCTCTGTATGATATATCATATTCACATGATAGTGTATTCATATTCACATATACAGTATTCTATTGTATGATTCCCTATTATGAATAGACCATAGCTTGTTTATATATTCTCCTGTAGATGGGTATCTGAGCTATTTTCATTTTGTTTTTTGGTTTTTTTGAGACAGTCTCACTCTGTTGCCCAGGCTGGAGTGCAGTGGTGCAATCTTGGCTCACTGCAACTTCCCTCCCCCGGGTTCAAGCGATTCTCATGTCTCAGCCTCCAGAGTAGCTGGGATTACAGGTGCACACCACCACACCTAGCTAATTTTTTTGTATTTCTAGTAGAGATGGGGTCTCATCATGTTGGCCAGGCTGGTCTTGAATTCCTGAACTCGTGATCCAGCCGCCTTGGCCTCCCAAAGTGCTGGGATTACAGGCATGAGCCACCATGCCCGGCCAGCTATTTCCATTTTAGGGCTACTATGAATAAGGTTGCCATGAACATTCTTGTAGAAATCTTTTTGTCAAAACATTAGCTAGTTTTAAATGTAAACTTACCATGGTCACAGTTTTTTAAAAAAGAATCCGACAGTACAGAAGGCTATAATGTGAAAAGTAGAAATTGCCTTCCCCATCTCTGCCTCCTTTCAACTCCTTTGTTGTGAGCCCTATTAAGTTTCTCATGAGCCCTTCCAGAAATTTCTTCAGCATATAAACACCCACACACGTACACACAAATGAGATCATCTTCCCTCACTTAGGGTTTTATCATTTAACAATTACTGTGGGGATTGTATTACTCAGAATCGGCCAAAATATGCTGATCTAATAGAAAGCATCCGCAATCTCCGTGGGTTAAAATTGCACATGTTTATTTCCCACTCATAATACATGTCCAGTCGGCACAAGGAAGAGGACCATGCTCACCACGGTCACTTGGAGACCCAGGTGCCATCTCAGCATTTGTGTCCACAGTCACTGGGCCAGGGACAAGGAGATGCTATGCATCAGCACTTCAGGTGTTCACTTAGAAGGGACACTTCTTTTTAGATATCACTGGCCACAAGCCACATGGCCACATTCATCTATCTTCAAAGGAGTTGGGAAAGTGCAACCTTACCCTGTGTGCAAAGGGAAGAGAGAGGCTGAACATTTGGGGACAGCTTTATTTTATTTTATTGTATTTATTTTTTGAGACAGTCTTGTTCTGTCGCCCAGGCTGGAGTACAATGGCACAATCTCGGCTCACTGCAACCTCCGCCTCCCAGGTTCAAGCAATTCTCCTGCCTCAGCCCCCCGAGTAGCTGGGATTATAGGCACCTGCCACCACACCTGGATAATTTTTGTATTTTTAGTAGAGACAGGATTTTACCATGTTGGCCAGGCTGGTCTCGAACTCCTGACCTCAAGTGATCCACCCACCTCGGCCTCCAAAGTGCTGGGATTACAGGCGTGAGCCACTGTGCCCAGCCTGGGAATAGCTTTAATAATGACTACCGCCAAGATCCTTCCGCATCAGTGCCCATAGATCTACCTCATTCTACCACAGAAAATGTACTGTCAATTACTTAACCGAATTCTTTTTTTTTTTTTTTTTTGAGACAGGGTCTCACTCGGTTGTTCTGGCTGGAGTGCAGTGGCACAATCATGGCTCGCTGCAGCCCTGACCTCCTGGGCTCAAGCAATACTCCTTCCTCAGCCTCCCGAGAAGCTGAGATGACAGGCTTACACCACCACGTGTGGCTAATTATTGAAATTTTTTTGTAGAGACAAGGTCTCACTATTTTGCCTGGACTGGTCTCAAACTCATGGACTCAAGTGATTCTCCTACCTTGGCCTTCCAAAGTGCTGAGATTATAGGCATGAGCCACCACACCCAGCCTACTTAACCAATTTCTATCATTACACAATACAAGCAGTGCTACATGAGCATGCTTTTACATTAATCCTTACCACTCGTTTCAGTGTGTCTCTTGGATAAATTCCTAGAAATAGGATGGCTGGGTCAAAGAGTTTGTGCACTTTTTTTTTTTTTGAGACAGATTCTCACTCTGTCACCCCAGCTGGAGTGCAGTGGTGCTACCATGGCTCACTGCACCCTCCGCCTCCCAGGGTCAAATGACTCTCCTGCCTCAGCCTCCCTAGTAGCTGGAACTACAAGCATGCACCACCACCCACAGCTCTCTAACTTTTAATTATCTGATCATTGCACAAACTAAGACGGTTTGTTTCTTTGGTTTGGTTGTTTGTTTATTTGAGACAGGGTCTTGCTCTGTCACCCAAGCTGGACTGTAGTGGTGCAATGTTGGCTCATTGAAACCTCCGCTTCCTAGGTTCAAGAGATTCTCCCACCTCAGCCTCCCGAGTAGCTGGGATTACAGGCGTGCACCGCCACACCCAGCTAATTTTTGGCTTCTTTTTCTTGGTACAGATAAAGTTTTGCCATGTTGGCTAGGCTGGTCTCGAACTCCTGGCCTCAAGTGATACACCCGCCTTGTCCTCCCAAAGTGCTAGTATTAGAGGCGTGAGCCACTGTGCCCAGACAAAATAAGACAGTTTTAATTTGCATTTATTTAGTTAGGAATTATATCTAGCATCTTATCACATGTTTGTTAGCCACTTGTATTTCTTTATTTTGTAAATTAGTGGTCCCTGACTTTTTGCCCATTTTCTACCGGGTTATTGGTCTTTTTTCTCATTAAAGAGCTCCTTGTATACTCAGGAAACTAGTCTATATACTATCATGTGTATTTCTTTCTTTTTTGTTTTCTTTTTTTTTCTTTTTTTTGAGACGTAGTGTCACTCTGTCACCCAGGCTGGAATGCAATGGTGCAGTCTTGGCTCACTGCAACCTCCGCCTCCCGGTTCAAACGATTCTCCTGCCTCAACCTCCCAAGTAGCTGGGACTTCAGGCACGCGCCACCACACCCGGCTAATTTTTGTATTTTTAGTAGAGACAGGGTTTCACCATGTTGGCCAGGATGGTCTCGATCTCTTGACCTTATTATCCGCCCACCTTGACCTCCCAAAGTGCTGGGATTACAGGCATGAGCCACTGTGCCCAGCCCTGTATTTATCTTCTGTCTTTAGTTATGGTACTTTTCAGTCATATAGACATTTTAAATTTTATATAATCAAAACTACCCGTTTTTTTGCTTTGCGGATTCTGAGTTTTGGAACTTGTTTTAAAAGGCTTTTCCATACCTACATTTTAATCCTCTGTGTTTCTTTCTAAAACTTTTCTATTCCTCCCTCTTGAGGGGAGCTCCCCTCCCAAAAGACAGGGGTGGTGCTATTGAAAATAAGTTTCTTACAGAAAGGGGTAAGGACTGAAACAAGCTCTTCAATTATCTTGCATCTGAATTGCCCCCAGAGACAGGCATGTGGAGCTTTAAAACTCTTTTCCTAAATGCACTCAATTCTTTCTCCAGGAAAATACCATTACTGGCCTAATTGCAGAGATTTCACTTGGAAAAAATTGATCTGGGTCAGCAGGAGCTGTTTCTGCCTCGTCTTCAAGTCTTGTTTCCTGCACATAGACACCATAATTATAGGCGAATTCAGCTGAGTTGATGTAACAAGCAAGTAGATGCCACAAAACTGGCAAGATAAAAGGAAAACCAAGAAAACTGAAGATGACTACTTTGTATTCCACTTTTCCTATGACTGGGAACTTCAGAAATCCGCAAACTAAAAGTATAGGCTACCTAAACTTAAGGAAAAGAAGCAAAAGGGGATGGAACTGTGTATTCTCATGGATACATAAAAATGACACTGTTTTCTGGTTTAAACTTTAATAAGTTTGTGCATTGAATTAGGTAAGATGAAATCTAGAATTTTTCATTTTTGTTTTCATTTGTTTGTCTCTTAAGAACAGACTTTTTTTTTTTTTAATCTTGCTTTGTCATCCAGGCCGGAGTGCAGTGGCATGATGTCGGCTCACTGCAACCTCTGCCTCCCGGGTTCAAGCGATTCTCTTGCCTCAGTCTCCCAAGTAGCTGAGATGACAGGCATGCGCCACCACACCCAGCTAATTTTTGTATTTTTAGTAGATACGGGGTTTCGCCATGTTGGCCAGGATGGTCTCGATCTATTGACCTCGTTACTCGCCCACCTCAGCTTCTCAAAGTGCTGGGATTGCAGGCGTGAGCCACCGCGCCCAGCCAAGCACAGACTTTCAATTTGTACCATGCATTTTATTTGGATGTTTATTTAATCTTCATAGTTAGGTAATCTAAAATCTAGAGTGTTCCAAGCAAAATCCTGGCATGTGTGTGCTAGGATACATGTGCAGAAATTGTCATGGTAGGGCTGGGTGCAGTGGCTCACCCCTGTAATCCCAGCACTGTGGGAGGCTGAGGTGGGTGGATCATTTGAGATCAGGAGTTCAAGACCAGCCTGGCTAACATGGTGAAACCTCGGCTCTACTAAAAATACAAAAATTAGCCTGATGGTAGTGGCATATGCCTGTAATCCCAGCTACTCGGGAGGCTGAGGCAGGAGAATCGCTTGAACCTGGGGGGTGGAGGTTGCAGTGAGCCGAGATCGCACCACTGCACTCCAGCCTGGATGACAGAGACTCCGTCTCAAAAAAAAAAAAAAAAAAAAAAAAAAAAAAAAAAAAACAAACCAGGCACAGTGGCTCATGCCTGTAATCCCAGCACTTTGGGAGGCCAAAGTGGGCAGATCGCGAGGTCAGGAGATCGAAATTATGCTGGCCAACAAGGTGAAACCCTGTCTCTACTAAAATACAAAAAATTAGCCGGACGTGGTGGCGTGCGCCTGTGGTCCCAGCTACTCGGGAGGCTGAGGCAGGGGAATCGCTTGAACCCGGGAGGCGGAGGTTGCAGTGAGTCAAGATTGTGCCACTGCACTCCAGCCTGATGGACGCACCAGAATCACTGACATAAAAAAAAAATAACAAGAAAATTCATCGTTCAAGAATAAAATAAAAATAGGTGCTCCAAACTGGAAATAGCTTAACTGTCCATCAACAGAAGAAAGGATCAATAAATTATGTAATGTCTGCTGGACAAAGTGGTGCACACCTGCAGTCCCAGCTACTCAGGAGGCAAAGGCAAGAGGATTCCTTGAGCCCAGGATTTCAAGGCTGCAGTGAGCTATAATCACGGCGTTGCACTCCAGCCTGAGTGACAGAGCAAGACCTCGTCTCTTAAAAAAATATATACAGTATCTGTAACGTGGAATACTATACTACAATGAGAGTGAACAAACTAGAGCTACAAGACACAACATATAGCGTTCAGACCTCCCCCCAAAATACATACAGTATGACTTATTTCTCTAAAACTCAAAGAATGTGCACATGAGTAGTTAATGTATAAAGAAAAGCAACGAAATGATTACAATAAAAGTCAAGAGATGCCAATCACGGTGGCTCACGCCTGTAATCCTAGCACTTTGGGAGGCCGAGGCCAGCGGATTACTTGAGATCAAGAGTTTGAGACCAGCCTGACCAACATGGAGAAACCCCGTCTCTACTAAAAATACAAAGTTAGCCAGGTGTGGTGGCACATGCCTGTAATCCCAGCTACTCAGGAGGCTGAGGGAGGTGAATCGCTTGAACCCAGGGGTCAGAGGTTGCAGTGAGCTGAGATCGAACCATTGCACTCCAGTCTGGGCAACAAGAGTGAAACTCCGTCTCAAAAAAAAAAAAAAACAAACAAACAAAAGATGGATTATTTTTAAAGGAAAATGGGAACTGTGATCAAGAGGGATACCTGGGTGATTTCCAAGGTGTGGGCGATGTATTTCTTGGTTTGATTGTTGCTGATGTGGGTGCTCACTCTAGAAACATCTGTTAAACCACACATGTAAGTTTTAGACACTTCTCTGTTTTGTACTTTGCAATGAAGACTTTTAAAAACCTTAAGCCTTGGCCAGGCGCGGTGGCTCACGCCTGTAATCCTAGCACTTTGGGAGGCCAAGGTGGGTGGATCACCTGAGGTCAGGAGTTCAAGACCAGCCTGGCCATCATGGTGAAACCCCATCTTTTTAAATAAATAAAAAAAAAAAAAAAAAAAAAAAAAACCTTAAGCCTTAAAAGAAAAAAAAAAAACTCTAGCAGGTTACACAAATTTGAATTACAGTAAGAATTCTAAGCAGATTAGAGCAGACCTCAGGCAAGTCTGTTCCTTACATTTGAAGAATCTGAGTAAGATTTCCAGATAAATTCGAGGATGCCCAGTAAATTTGAATTTCAGATAAGTTACTTTTTAGTATATTTCAAGTATTGCATGAAACATGCTAACGCTAGAAAAGGTATGCTTTGTTTATTTGAAATTCAAATGTAACTGAAACATCTATATTTTTATTTGCTCGATCTGGCAATTGTAAACTGTCCAGGACAGGAGTACAAAAGTAGGCCCTATGCCCATATATCGAAAGTTGTTTTTTTTTTTTTGGAGACAGAGTCTCACTCTGTCACCCAGGCTGAAGTGCAGTGGTGCGATCTCAGCTCACTGCAACCTCTGCCTTCCAGGTTCAAATGATTCTTTCGCCTCAGCCTTCTGAGTAGCTGGGATTACAGGCATGCAACACAACACTCGGATAATTTTTGTATTTTTAGTAGAGATGGGGTTTCACCTTGTTAACTAGGCTGGTCTCAAACTCCTGACCTCAAATGATCTGCCCACCTTGGCCTCCCAAAATGCTTGGATTACAGGCGTGAGCCACCTTGCCCCACGAGATTTTTTAAACTTTATTTATTTTTCGAGATGGAGTCTCGTTCCGTGGCCCAGGCTGGAGTGCAGTGGTGCTATCTCGGCTCACTGCAACCTCTGCCTCCTTGGTTCAAGAAATTCTCCTGCCTCAGCCTCCCGAGTAGCTGGGATTACAGGCGCCTGTTTTTGTATTTTTAGTAGAGACAGGGTTTCACCATGTTGGCCAGGCTGATCTCAAACTCCTGGCCTCAAGTGATCTACCCGCCTCAGCCTCTCAGAGTGCTGGGATTACAGGCATGAACCACCATGCCCTGCCTTAAAGCTTTTAAGTTATACTCCAAACTAACAAACTTTTAAATAAAATGTGTTCCATTCTCCTATCTTGACACATACACTTCCACAATGATAAGATTGAGAGCATATATCTAAAGCTATGACTTTTTATATGGCTGAAAGTCAGTAAAATATCAAAGACTACTGAAATCAGCTATGTTTGTACATCTCTGTTTATTCTAGAAGTTTGGATGAGTAATAAAGACATAGATAATTCATATATTAGCATATGTAGTCCATGAAACTTATTTTATTGTCTTTATTTTGCACAATCAAAATTATGCTACTACAATAAAAAATTTCACATAATTTCTAATTTGGTCATAATAATTAAAGGATTTTAAAATAAAATTTAAATTTTATTAAAATTGGACACATTTTAAGTATATTTACAACCAAAATTTAAATTAAAGCAGGTAGGGGCTGGTCAAGGTGGCTCATGCCTATAATCCCAGCACTTTGGGAGGCCAAGGTGGGCAGATCACCTGAGGTCAAAAGTTTGAGACCAGCCTGGCCAACATGGCAAAACCCCATCTCTACTAAAAATACAAAAATTAGCTGGACATGGTGGTGCGTGCCTGTAGTCCCAGCTATTCAGGTGGCTAAGGCATGAGAATCTCATGAACCTGGGAGGCAGAAGTTGCAGTGAGCTGAGATTGTGCCACTGCACTCCAACCTGGGCAACCGAGAAAGACTCTGACTCAAAATAATAATAATAATCATAATACAGCAGGTAGGAAAAATCTAAATATTTTCATTTTTTATTTGCAAAATATTTTGGTGAGTGGGCGCGGTGGCTCACATCTGCAATCCTAGCACTTTGGGAGGCCGAGGCAGGCGGATGACGAGGTCAAGAGTTGGAGACCAGCCTGATCAACATGGTGAAATTCTGTCTCTACTAAAAATACGAAATTAGCCAGGCGTGGTGGTACGCACCTGTAATCCCAGCTACTCAGGAGGCTAAGGAAAATCGCTTGAACCCAGGAGGCAGAGGTTGCAGTGAGCCAAGATCACACCATTGCGCTCTAGCGTGGGCAACAGAGTGAGACTTAGTCTCAAAAAATATATGTATTTTTGACTTGGTGTGGTGGCTCATGTGTGTAATTGCAGCACTTTGGGAGACTGAGGAAGGAGGATCACTCGATGCCAGGAGTTCGAGACCAGCCTGGGCAACATAGCGAGACCCTATCTCTAGGGGAAACTTTAAAAATTAGCCAGGCATGGTGGTGCTGCCTGTAGTCTCTGCTACTTGGGAGGCTGAGGTGGGAGGATTCGTTGAACCTGATAGGTGGAGGCTACACTGAGCTGTGATCATGCCACTGCACTCAGCCTGGGTGACAGAGCAAGATCTTGTCTCAACAACAAATGCCCTTTGAAAATATTCAAAATAGGGCAGGGCGAGGTGGCTCACACCTATAATCCCAGCACTTTGGGAGGCCGAGGCCGGCAAAATCACAAGGTCAGGAGTTCGAGTCCAGCCTGGCCAACATGGTGAAACCCTGTCTTTACTAAAAATATAAAAAATTAGCTGGGTGTGGTGGCGCGTGCCTGTAATCCCAGCTACTCAGGAGGCTGAGGCAGGAGAATTGCTTGAACCCAGGAGGTGGAGGTTGCAGTGAGCCAAGATTGTGCCATTGCACTCCAGCCAGGGCAACAGAGCAAGACTCCATCTCAAAAAAAAGAAAATAAAATATTCAAAGTTATGTATCAAAAGTAAATGGCAGTGGTTTCTAGGGGCTGGGGGTAGAGGGAAATGAGGAGTTATTGTCTAATGCATCAGTTGCCAAATTTTGGGCACCAGGGATTGTTTTCATGGAAGACAAATTTCCCACAGATGGGTTGGAGGATGGTTTCAGGATGAGACTGTTCCACCTCAGATCATCAGGCATTAGATTCTCAAAGGGAGCGCACAGCCTAGATCCCTCACATGTGCAGTTCACAATCGGATTTGCACTCCTGTGAGAATCTAATGCTGCCGCTGATCTGAAAGGGGTTAGGGCGGCAATGCTCGACTGCCCACTATTCACCTCCTGCTATGCAGCTGACTTCCTAACAGGCCACAGACTGGTACTGGTCTGTGGCCCGGGGGTTCAGACACTTGGTCTCATGGGTACAGAGTTTCAGTTTTGTCAGATGAAAAGAGTTCTAGAGATTGATGGTGCAGATGGTTACACCATGGAGTGTACCACCATTGAACTGTACACTTAAAGTGATTAAGATGGTAAATCTTATGTGTATCTTATTATAATAAAAATTGTAATTAAATAGCAAATATAAAACAGATATCAGAAAAAAATTTTTTGAGTCAGAATCTCACTCTGTCACCTAGGCTGGAGTGCAGTGGTGCAATCTCTGCTCACTGCAACCTCTACCTCCCAGGTTCAAACTATTCTTCTGCCTCAGCCTCCCAAGTAGCTGGGACTACAGGTGCCCACCACCATGCCTGGCTAATTTTTTGTATTTTTAGTAGAGACAGGGTTTCACCATATTGGCCAGGCTGGTCTCGAACTCCTGACCTTGTGATCCACCCACGTCATCTTCCTAAAGTGCTGGGATTACAGGTGTCAGCCACCACGCCAGCCTTGGCTTTTTTTGTTTTTTGTTTTTTGTTTTTGAGACGCAGTCTCCCTCTGTTGCCCAGGCTGGAGTGCAGTAGTGCTATCTCAGCTCACTGCAACCTCCACCTCCCAGGGTCAAGCGATTCTCCTGCCTCAGCCTCCCGAGTAGCTGAGATTACAGGCGCGAGCCACCACACCCAGCTCATTTTTGTATTTTTAGTAGAGATGGTGTTTCACCCTATTGGCCAGGCTGGTCTCAAACTCCTGACCATGTGATCCGCCAGCCTCAGCCTCCCAAAGTGCTAAGATTACAAGTGTTAGTCACCACATCTGGCCCATGAATTGAGATTCTAAGAGAAGTGAAAAAATGGACCCTCAGAATCACTGGGAGAAGCCCCAACTAAGGCTCTGAGAGGAAGGAGCTGACAGGGTCAGTGTTGTCTTTTCTCTGACCAAGCACTTCCACATCTCAGAAACTCCTCCTCACATTCGAAAGCGTTGTCCACCTCTGACATCTTCACCAGCACAATTCACAAATCTCCACATCATCTGGCCATGGTCACCTTTTGCTTGAAGGACACAGAACAAGACCTGTGGAGAAGTGTTTTCCTGGAACCAGTCATAGGCCAGGCTGGGCCTCCGCGGACTACTTGACCCTGAAACCAGCATGCCCGTGTGTTTGTCTATAAATGCGTTTTGGTGTATGTTTGTGACATGTGGGGCTCTTTGAAATGCGTGGCCCGGCCTCTGGCCCAGATCTAAGAGCAATACTGGCTATGAGAACTTGATCATGTCAAAATGAATTCAAGGCCGTACACAGTGGCTAATGTCTGTAATCCCAGCACTTTGGGAGGCCAAGGCTGAGCTCAGGAGTTCCAGGCCAGCCTGGTCAACACGGCGAAACTCTGTCTCTACTAAAAACACAAAAAATTAGGCCGGGCACAGTCGCTCAAGCCTATAATCCCAGCAGTTTGGGAGGCCAAGACAGAAGGATCACCTGAGGTAGAGAGTTCGAGACCAGCCTGACAAACAGGAAAAAATCCCGTCTCTACTAAAATACAAAAATTAGCTGGGCATGGTGGTACATGCCTGTAATCCCAGCTACTCAAGAGGCTGAGGCAGGAGAATCACTTGAACCCAGGAGGCGAAGGTTGTGGTGAGCTAAGACTGTGCCATTGCGGTCCAGCCTGGCCAACAAGAGCAAAACTCCATCTCAAAAAAAAATTAGCTGGGCATGCAGGTGGGCGCCTATAATGCCAGCTACTTGGGAGGCTGAGGCAGAAGGATCACTTGAACCTGGGAGGTGTAGGTTGCAGTGAGCCGAGACTGTGCCATTGCACTCCAGCCTGGGCCACAGAGCGAGACTTTAAAAAAAAAAAAAAAAAGAAATGAAAAAGCAAATAAGCGTCCAGACCTTTGGCAAGAGTAAGTTTACCAAGTTTCGCCCCGGTTCTACAAACAAGAGAAAAAATCGGTGCTTTTGTAGGAAGTGCCACCATGGCTACAGCTGAATGTCAACCAGGAAACAACTAATGATAGCTTAGCCAAACCTGACCCAAAGCGTGCAGGAAGGTAGCAAGGCACCCATCTTTGAGGCCTTCATTTGTCTCTTTCCTGCCACCAAGTACGGACAGGGAGGGAGTTGCTAACCTCAGCCTGTCTGGATAACATCATTTTTCACTCCTCCAACAGAAGAGACACTCTCTCTTCAATTTGAGACCATTTTACTAAATATTAAAGTTTAGTATACCAAAGCTAGCAGCTTGGCAGCTGGCCAGGAAGGGGCATTGGGCTTGGACTGAACTTTGTTCTTCCTGCTAGTTGGGTGTCTCCACCCTGCCTGCCCTTTTCAGCTCTGAACTCTATTCTATTTCAGCAGCTGGCAAGTTCTCCGCTTCGTAAGGGTGTGCCCCATCTCATCCCCTGCTCCCACTCCCATGCTTAGGGAGATTCTAGAACCTTCTCTGTGCAAGAAGCTGAGATTGCCTACCAATGCAAAATCTGCAGAGGACTTCTCACTTAAGGAGGGTGACTTCTGGTCTTCTACCCTGTGAGCCTGTGAAGGAAGCTGATTTTGATTATTCTTGAAGTTTTGTTTTGTTTTGTTTTGTTTTGAGATGGTGTCTTGATCTGTCTCCCTGAAGTACAGTGGTGCAATCTCGGCTCACTGCAACCTCCACTTCCTAGGTTCAAGCGATTCTTGCACCTCAGCCTCCCAAGTAGCTGGGATTACAGGCGCATGCCACGACACGCAGCTAATCTTTGTATTTTTAACAGAGATGGGGTTTCACCATGTTGGCCAGGCTGGTCTCAAACTCTTGACCTCAAGTGATCCACCTGCCTCAGCCTCCCAAAGTGCTGGAATTACAGGCATGAGCCATCGTACCTGGACTCTTGAAGCTTTTATTTATTTATTTATTTTTTTGAGACAGAGTCTTGCTCTGTCGCCCAGGCTGGAGTACAGTGGTGTGATCTCGGCTCACTGAAACCTCTGCCTTCTGGGCAAGCAATTCTGCCTCAGCCTCCCTAGTAGCTGGGGTTACAGCCATGCACTACCATGTCCAGCTAATGTTTTTTTTTTTTTTTTTTTTTTTTTTTTTAGTAGAGACGGTTTCACCATATTGGCCAGGCTGGTCTCGAACTCCTGACCTCAGGTGATCTGCCCCCCTTGGACTCCCAAACAGCTGAGATTACTGGCATGAGGCACCATGCCCAGCCCATAGCTTTTCTTAAATGTATTTTTAAACACAAATATTCCTATTGAAACCACCGTTGCAAAATTATGATTGAGATAATGAAAGAGATCTAACTTAACTGACTCCATCTTTCTTCTAAGTTGGAGGTTACAAGATTCTGACTCTCCCTAAACTGCTCCTAAGGCACCATCCAGATCAACAAACTGGCTCGACAGATTGTGTGGCCCCCACCCAGGAACTTACTCAGTGCGAGAAGACAGCTTCGACTCCCTATGATTTCATCTCTGACCAATCCACATTCCTGGCTCACTGTCTCCCCACCCACTCACCAAGTTATCCTTAAAACCTCTGCTCCCCGAATGCTCAGGGAGACTGATTTGAGTAGCAATAAAACTCCGGTCTCCCATACAGCCAGCTCTTCGTGAATTACTCTTTCTCTATTGCAATTCCCCTGTATTGATGAATCGGCTCTGCGTAGTAGCTAGCAAGGTGAACCCCTTGGGCGGTCACACTATGTCCCAGAAACCTATTTCAAAAGTTATTCCACTTCATTATAACATTACTAATTATCCATTTAAAATATGGTTTGTTGCATAAGCTTATGTACAACATACTGAAATTGTTTCATAGGTAGTGAGACTTAGGTATAAGACAAAATAAACTAATCCCAAATCAATTCAGAGTTAAATCTGCCTCCTATTCCTGGTTCTCCTCATTCCCAACCATCTTCCCTTTGGCTTCATCCTACAGTCCTCTCTGGATCTTTTTCAGATAGAACTATAAATATTTTATTTCGGAGAATTAAAGCTTTGCTGCTGTCGCCCCAGCTCCCAGAACTGTGCCTGGCACTTTGTAGGCACTCAGTAAATAGCCATTGAACGACTGGATCAATTCTCTTAAAGTTTATTGGGGTTCGTATGAATGACTCCCAACAAGAAGAGTTATAAACAATAGAAAGTTTTTTAGGATTGTAATTAATCAAGTAATCTGTGTTCATAATTAATATCAGCAAAAAAAAAAAAAAGAAAGGAGGAAACAGTGGCATTTTCAAAGTAGAATGGCTAGACCGAGACTTGAGCTTTAAAGAAAGTGGTTTGGCTGGACGAGGTGGCTCACGCCTGTAATCCCAGCACTTCAGGAGGCCCAGGCAGATGGATCACAAGGTGTGGAGTTTGAGACCAGGCTGGCCAACATGGTGAAACACTGTCTCTACTAAAAATACAAAAAATTCACCAGGCATGGTGGGCGCACGCCTGTAATCCCAGCTACTCAGGAGGCTGCGGCAGGAGAATCACTTGAACCCGGGAGACAGAGATTGCAGTGAGCCGAGATCACCCCACTGTACTCCAACCTGGGCAACCATCTCAAAAAAACAAGAAAGAAAGAGAAATTATCCAGGGCTGCCTTACGGCTTGGAGCACAAAGTCAAGGCCTGGCCCAGGCCCACATTTGCAAGGCCTCATGTAATATCTAACTACTTAAAATGTATATATTGAAATTTAAAGTAAAAATGACCTAAATCAAGCTAAAATTTTATTTAGCTATTTGAAAATGTAATTAAACCTTGTTACATGTTGTTTGTTTGTTCTTTTTTTTGAGACAGAGTCTCATTCTGTCTCCCAGGCTGGAGTGCGGTGGTGCCATCTCGGCTCACTGCAACCTCCACCTCCCAGGTTCAAGCGATTCTCCTGCCTCAGCCTCCCGAGTAGCTAGGACTACAGGCGCATGCCAGCACGCCCGGCTAATTTTTTGTGTTTTTACTAGAGACAGGATTTTACCATGTTAGCCAGGCTGGTCTCGATCTCCTGACCTCATGATCTGCCCACCTCAGCCTCCCAAAGTGCTGGGATTACAGGAGTGAGCCACCGCGCCCAGGCTGAAGTGCAGTGGTGCGATCTCAGCTCACTGCAACCTCTGCCTCCCAAGTTCAAGCAGTTCTCCTGCCTCAGCCTCCCAAGTAACTGGGATTACAGACATGTGCCACCACGCCCAGCTAATTTTGTATTTTTAGTAGACAGGGTTTCTCCATGTTGGTCAGGCTGGTCTCAAACTCCCAACCTCAGGTGATCTTCCTGCCTTGGACTCCCAGAGTGCAGGGATTACAGGCATGAGCCACTGCAGCCAGCCTCCATGATTTTTTTTGTTTGTTTTTGTATTTTTTGAGACAGAATCTCTCTCTGTCGCCAGGCTAGAGTGCAATGGCACTATGTCAGCTCACTGCAAACTCTGACTTCCTGGGTTCAAGTGTTTCTCCTGCCTAAGCCTCCTGAGTGGCTGAGGTTACAGGCATGCGCCACCACGTCCAGCTAATTTTTGTATTTTTAGTAGAGACAGGGTTTCACCATGTTGGCCAGGCTGGTCTCGATCTCCTGACCTTGTGATCTGCCCACCTTGGCCTCCCAAAGTGCTGGGATTACAGGCATGAGCCACCACATCTGGCCGCATGTTTTTATAAATATAGGACTTTTTGTATTTATCAGTGTTCAATGTCCATTCAGGTTCCATTGTAAAGAACTGATATTATGCTCCCTGTATATTAGGAGTGTGTGTGTGTGTGTGTGTGTATAACATGCACATATATACATCTAAGAAATATGAAATGTTTAATGTCTTATAGTGTTGCTTAGCTACCATGTGGTACCTCTAGAACCATAAAATTGGAACACAAATAGAAGCAAGAATATGGACACACAGCACCAGTGGGAAATGGTATTCGGTTATGTGTGAATCTCTCACATTCATGCTATCTGAAAGGAAGGGTTTGACAACTTAATTTGTCTTTCCTTTCACTTAAGCCTTCTGCAGCTGAAATCCTCCCCCGCACTCTGAATTATGGGTCATTTCCAAGATCTGCGGAGGCACAGCCCACAAACTTTCACAGCATCCATAAATAGCTGCCTTTTGTTTCAAGAACACAAGGCAACTGCTGTGCAGTATTTCCCTGAGTGGTCTGAACAGCGTTCGTTGCAGAAGTGACTGTCCCGAGAAGGGCATAGCTCAGGGTTATAGGGAAAACTGACCGCTGGATCCCAAAACAGCAGAGGTGCCAGGCAGTCTCTGCTACATGAACTCTGCATGCTTTTGTGACATGTGGCAGCCTCCAAAGCATGGGGCCCAGGGCAGGACCGTTTAGCCTTGGGCCAAGGGCAATAGTGGATTTGGAGCTCCCTTTACTGCCTGGAGAAACCCATGCTGTAGACCCACACAGGCCCGGGGAGGAAAAGACTACGATAAAGAACCTTCTGGACAGCCGGGCGCTGTGGCTCACACCTGTAATCCCAGCACTTTGGAAGCCAAGGTGGGTGGATCATGAAGGCAGGCATTTGAGACCAGCCTGGCCAACATAGTGAAATCCCATCTCTACTAAAAATACAAAAAATTAGCCAGGCTTGGTGGCAGGCACCTGTAGTCCCAGCTACTCGGGAGGCTGAGGCAGGAGAATCCCTTGAACCCGGGAGGCAGAGGTTGCAGTGAGCCAGTATTGTGACATTGCACTCCAGCCCAGGTGACAGAGAGAGACTCCATCTTAAAAAAAAAAAAAAAAAAAAAGAGAGAGAGAGAGAATAAGAAAAAGAAAAAGAACCTTCTGGACAGTCTCAGGTGCTTCTGGAGATCCAGGCTCACTTTTGAAGCAACTTGCCAGAGGCAGTACTACTGCGGCCATAGATAGTGCTTCAGTGGGCAGACAGGCCCCATCCCGGACGGCGTCTACGGCATCTTTTGTGGAGAGGGTCTGGCTTCTTCCCCTACAACCTTATTGAAGCCAGTCAGAGGTGGGAATGAAGTTAGGAGACCATGACTCAGGGCAAGGTCACCTGGGCCCTGAGATTATCACTGGGCATGCCAGGTATGGGCAGGGCCATCAGCAGGGAGTTCTGGGAAAGAAGTGGGGCATGCTGGGAGCCCAGTGACCAAGCTGAAGAGGCGGACACCACCACAGCAACGGAGAGGGAAATATGCACCAGCCCCATCCACAGGGTTTCTGGAGAGAAGCCATGGGTGAACTGCTGAGATGATCAAGTCAAGTTTGCCAGCTCTCCTTTGCTTTCTTTGTTGTTGTTGTTGTTGTTGTTTGTTTGTTTGTTTTGAGACAGTATCTGGCTCAGTTGCCCAGGCTGTAGTGCAGTGGCACGATCTTGGCTCACTGCAACCTCCGCCTCCCAGGTTCAAGCGATTCTCTTGCCTCAGCCTCCTGAGTAACTGGGATTACAGGTGCGTGCCACCACTCCCGGCAATTTTTGTATTTTTAGTAGAGACAGAGTTTCACCATGTTGGTCAGGCTGATCTCGAACTCCTGACCTCATGATCTGCCTGCCTCAGCCTCCCAAAGTGCTGCGATTATTGGCGTGAACCACACTTGTTTTTCAACCGGGAGAGCTGAAGCAGCTGGGGGCAGAGGGAGGAGAGCCTTGGGCTCTTTTCTCTGAATATGTCTCTTGGAGCCTAATGTCTGTTGGCCATATTGTAGGGTATCCCATAGGCCTCCCTTAAAGCTGAAGTGGGCTGTTGAAGGCCAGGCTCGACTGTGATTTAGGCTCACACCTGTAATCCCAGCACTTTGGGAGGCCGAGGTGGGCAGATCATCTGAGGTCAGGAGTTTGAGACCAGCCTGGCCAACATAGTGAAACCCCATCTCTACTAAAAATACAAAAAATAGCCATGTGTGGTGGCACGCACCTGTAGTCCCAGCTACTCAGAGGCTGAGGCAGGAGAATCACTTGAACCCGGGAGGTGGAGGTTGCGGTAATCCGAGATCACGCCATTGCACTCTAGCCTGAGAAACAGAGCGAGACTCCATCTCAAAAAAAAAAAAAAAGCTGAAGTGGCCTCTGTCCTACTAGGGCAAGGAGAAGTCTTGCCAGATATAAACAGGCAGCTGGCATTATGATGGGGCACAGGGGAAATAAGGATGGAAGCTCTAGTGTCCAAGGAATAGAATGTTCTGGATACAGGGAGGCAGATTTACAGGGGGCCTGTTCAGAGATGATGACGTAGTGTGGGGCCAGATGAGTCATTCCGTCTGGCTGTGGGGCATGAATTGGAAAGCTGTGGTGACTATTGTCCAGTGATAGTAACTCTAGAAGCTTCTATTTCCTCATCTGTGAAATGAGATGAACATAGTACCTGCCTCACAGGGTTTTACTTGGCTTAAGGAGATAATCTGTGCAAAATGCTTAGTGCAGTGCGTAGCACACAGAAAACACTCAATGAGGGCTATAATTATGTAAAACTGCAGCCTCCAATGGAAATCCTCTAGAGGGTGGCCTACGGAGGAAAAAAGACTCTTTGATAAACAGGGCTGGGGGGCAGTCTGTCCACTGCAGATAGTGAGGCATATCAGATATCACTGTGGCACTGGGATGGGACAGTCCATCAGAAAGTCCAGCAGGGCTGGGCTCGGTGGCTTACGCCTATAATCCCAGCACTTTGGGAGGCCAAGGCGGGTGGATCATGAGGCCAGGAGTTTGAGACCAGTCTGGCCAATACAGAGAAACTCTGTGTCTACTATAAATACAAAACATTAGCCGGGCGTGGTGGTGTGCGCCTGTCATCCCAGCTACTCAGGAGGTTGAAGCAGGAGAATCACGTGAACCCAGGAGGTGGAGGTTATAGTGAGCCACGATCACGCCATTGCACTCCAGCCCGGGCAACAGTGCAAGACTCTAACTCAACGAAAGAAAGAGAAGAAAAAGGAGAAAGAGAGAGAGAGAGAGAGAGAGAGAAAGGCAGGCCAGCCAGGCCCAGTAGCTCATGCTTGTAATCCCAGTGCTTTGGGAGGCCGAGGCAGGTGAATCACCTGAGGTCGGGAGTTCGAGACCAGCCTGACCAACATGGAGAGACCCCATCTCTAAAAAAAATTTAAAAATTTAAAAAAAGAAAGAAAGAAAAGAAAAGAAAACCCAGCATCAGGAGCCAGAACACAGAGTGGCCAAGTGTAGTGGGAAGCAGGAAGGCATGGGGTAACTCCCCACCAACCGAAGGCCTGGGGGGCCGTGGAATGCTTCCGATGGCTGCCCTGGTTGGAGTGTGTGGGAGTCAGTCTGGCTAACTTTGTCAACAGTTCCAGGTTGTTTGAAGAGTTCGGGAAAAACATTTAAATGAGATTTTTATTTTACTGTCAAAATGAGTACAAAAGGCCTGAGAAGAACATGTAGTTTTACAAAGTTGACCCTATGCCATTTTGTACTCAGTGGAAAAGTGGGATAAATCTTTTTTTTTTTATGTAACTTTTTTTTTTTTTTAAAGATAGGGTTTCACCATGATGGCCAGGGTGGTCTTGAACTCCTGCCCTCAGGTGATCCACCCACTTCAGCCTCCCAAAGTGCTAGGATTACAGGCGTGAGCCGCTGCGCCCAGCCGAGATAAATCTTTTCTACAGCAGGAAATCAGACTTCATGAACAAAACCGGAGACCCATCACTTCTGCCAGTTCTGTAGCTTGTAGCTTCTATTGTGTGTGTGTGAAGATTCTCATGAAGTTCTTCTGTTAAAATGGAAGAGTACCTTTCTAATCAGAAAAAGTCATCTTTTAAATAGCTCACATCATTCTCTAACACAACCATGGTTTCAGATTGTACTAAACATCAATTTTCACAGAGTTAAAACTTGCATCATCAGCACCAACAAAAAGTAGAACTGTGGAAACATTTCGTTCCAAAACTGCAAAAGAATTAACCAATGATGTTGGGTGAAACTTTCTCTCTTGTATAGATTTACCTAAACTCAAACATAAAAACTTGCTTCTGTCATTACTAAAATGTTTCATGAAAATATTATCATTAACATAAACACTCTTGAACTTTACATTCTACTGTGGAAATTAACCGACTGATTAGATTAATATTTTCATTGTTGTGAGCCATAAAGGACATGGCTCTAAGACCACTGGTGCGTCTGTTCAAAGTATGAATACTAGGCTGGGCACAGTGGCTCACGCCTGTAATCCTAGCACTTTAAGACACCAAGGTGGGAGACTTGCTTGAGCCCAGGAGTTTGAGATTAGCCTGAGCAACACAGCGAGACACCTGCCCCCAATCCCTACAAAAAATTTAAAAAATTAACCAAGTACAGGCCGGGTGCAGTGACTCACGCCTGTAATCCCAACACTTTGGGAAGCTGAGGCAGGCCAATCTCTTGAGGTCAGGAGTTCGAGACCAGCCTGGCCAACATGGTGAAACCCCGTCTCTGTTAAAGATACAAAACTTAGCCAGACGTGGTGGTGTGTGCCTGTAATCCTAGCTGCTCTGGAGGCTGAGGCAGGAGAATCGCTTGAACCCGGGAAGTGGAGGTTGCAGTGAGATGAGATCATGCCACTGCACTCAAGCCTAGGTGACAGAGTGAGACTCGGTCTTAAAATAAATAAATAAATATCCTTCTCCCTTCTTTATCATAGTGTGGCATCATGCTTCTATTATTCCTCAGTAAGAACAGTAGTCAAAAGGAACACTTAAATGTAAAACCCAAAACTACAAAATCCCTAGAAGAAAATCTAGGCACTGCCATTCAGGACATAGGCACAGGCAAAGATTTCATGACAAAATCACCAAAAGCAATTGCAACAAAAGCAAAAATTGGGAAATAGGATCTAATTAAACTAAAGAACACAGCAAAAGAAACTATCATCAGAGTGAACAGGCAACCTACAGAGTGGGAGAAAATCTTTGCAATCTATTCATCTGACAAAGTTCTAATATCCAGAATCTACAAGAAACTTAAACAAATTTATGAGAAAAAAACAAACAACCCCATTAAAAAGTGGGCAAAGGACATGAACCGACACTTCTCAAAAGAAGACGTTCATGAGGTCAACAAGCATATGAAAAAAAGCTCAACATCAGTGATTATCAGAGAAATGTAAATCAAAACCACAATGAGATGCCATCTCACTCCAGTTAGAATGGAGATTACTAAAAAGTCAAGAAACAGCAGATGCTGATGAGGTTGCAGAGAAATAGAAACGCATTTACACTGTTGGTGGGAATGTAAATTAGTTCAACTATTTGTGGAAGATGGTGCGACGATTCCTCAAAGATCTAGAACCAGAAATACCATTTGACCCAGCAATCCCATTACTGGTTATATATAACCAAAGGAATATAAATCATTCTATTACGAAGATACATGCATATATATGTTCACCGCAGCACTATTCACAATAGCAAAGACGTGAAATCAACCCAAATGCCTATCAATGATAGACTGGATAAAGAAAATGTAGTACATGTACACCATGGAACACTATGCAGCCATAAAAAGCAACCAGATCATGTCCTTTGCAGAGACATGGATGGAGCTGGAATCCACTACCCTCAGCAAACTAACACAGGAACAGAAAACCAAACACTGCATGTTCTCACTTATAAGTGGGAGTGGACCAATGAGAACACAAGGACACAGGGAGGGGAACATAGCACACTGGGGCCTCTTGGGGAGTGGGGGAGGGGGAGGGAGCACATTAGAAAAAAATTTCTTAGCTGGGCATGGTGGTGCGAGCCTGTAATCCCAGCTACCAGAGAGGCTGAGGCAAAAGAATTGCTTGAACCCAGGTGGCAGGGGTTGCAGTGAGCCGAGATCACGCCACTGCACTCCAGCCTGGGCGACAGAGCAAGACTCTGTCTAAAAAAAAAAAAAGAAAAGAAAAAGAATAGCTAGGTGATGGGTTGACAGGTACAGCAGACCATCATGGCACACATTTACCTATGTAGCAAACCTGCACCTCCTGCACACATACCCCAGAACTTAAAATTAAAATTAAAAAGGAACACACAGCATCATCTCCAAGTCAGGAATGGTTGAACATACGTAAAGACATTCATCATAAGAACACGAGGATATTGGCCTCCTCACTTTCAGGGAAGTGAGATTGTTTTGTTGATTGTCCAGTTTGAGGGATTAGAATAGTAATTGACCATTGAAAACCTCTCTTAAGAATTCAAATTAATTACTCAGAGACAGGCCAAGAAATTTTTGAAATTGTAAAGAATAATTGTTGAGTGAGCTGAGCTCTTTAAGGATGTAGAGAGAGCAAGAGACCCACATGATTTTTTTCCTCAATTCATAATGAAAAATGGCAAAAATGACAACACGAATAATGTACTATTTAGCATATGTTTTGTTGTTGAATTTCATGTGCAATTTTTTTTTTTTTTGAGATGGAGTCTCACCCTGTCACCCAGGCTGGAATGCAGTGGCACGATCTCAGTTCACTGCAACCTCTGCTTCCTGGGCTCACTTGATGCTCCTGCCTCAGCCTCCTGAGTAGCTGGGATTACAGGCATGCGCCACCACGCCCAGCTAATTTTTGAAATTTTTTTTAGTAAGAGACGAGATTTCACCATGTCGGTCAGGCTGGTCTCGAACTCTTGACCTTGTGATCCACCCACCTTAGCCTCCCATAGTGCTGGGATTACAGGCGTGAGCCACCGTGCCCGGCCTTTCATGTGTATTTTAACTATTTCATATGCATTTGATGCTTCATTTCGCTATAGGTCACATATTAAATGTATAACTAAATTTGATTTTATTCATAAGATTTTTCTTATAAACACAGGACCAGTCATGCGTGGTGGCTCACACCTGTAATCCCAGCACTTTGGGAGGTCAAGGCAGGCGGATCACAAAGTCAAGAGATCGAGACCATCCTGGCCAACATGGTGAAACTCCTTCTCTACTAAAAATACAAAAAAATTAGCTGGGCCTGGTGGTGCACACCTGTAGTCTCAGCTATGTGGGAGGCTAAGGCAGGAGGATTGCTTGAACCTGGGAGGCAGCAGCCTGGCGACAGAGCGAGACTCCATCTCAAAAAAATAAATAGATAAATAAACAAAGGACCAAGCAGACTAACACACATCAAACACCAATAATGAACTAAGTGCTTTATTACGTTCAATCCTGACAACCATAGGAGATCAGTATTATCATCCTGATCGATTTTACAGATGAAGAAACTCAAGACCCAGACTAGGAAGTAATCTGTTTCTACAGCCGCTATGAGAGAGACAGGTATAAAGAAATATATATATACTTAAAACCAGATGATGAATTGAGAGTTTGAACATCAAGCCAACTTGCTAAAGTCACAAATTAAATAGAAAAATGCTTGTCAGAGTTTGTGACCAGATTTCCCATTTGGAAAGCAGAACCACTGTCATTATAGATGATGCCGAATATGCACAGGATATAAATCATGAGGAAGCATGGGGGGTTTCCCTTGAGGAGGGGTCAGATCAGCAGATTTGAGGTTAACCAATGATTTAGATAGCTTTCTTTGAGGCTGGATGATCAATGATAGATAATTGAAAGTGAAGAGTTCAGGTTTAAAGTGGCAATCACTGGTTTTAAAAAACAGGAGTAATAAAAAAAAAAAGTGGCAATCACACATATTCCCTTCTTCTTACCCAAGCCCCACTAAGATGATTTGCAAAGGCTTTTTTTTTTTTTTTTTTTTGTGATGGAGTCTCGCTCTGTCGCCCAGGCTGGAGTGCAGTGGTGCAATCTCAGCTCACCACAACCCCTGCCTCCCAGGTTCAAGTGATTCTCCTGTCTCAGCCTCCCGAGTAGCTTGATTACTGGCATGCGCCACCACACCCAGCTAATTTTTGTATTTTTAGTAAAGACGGGGTTTCACCATGTTGGCCAGGGTGGTCGCGAACTTCTGACTTCAGGTGATCCGCCCGCCTCGGCCTCCCAAAGTGCTGGGATTACAGGCGTGATCCACTGTGCCTGGCCAGTGGGGGGTTAATTCCTTTTAAAAGCCTTTGCTGGCCAAGCGCGGTGGCTCATGCCTGTAATCCCAGCACTTTGGGAGGCCGAGGCGGGCGGATCACCTGAGGTCAGAAATTCAAGACCAGCCTGGCCAACATGGTGAAAGCCCGTCTTTATAGAAAAAGGAAAAAAAAAAAAAAAAAAAGGAATTAACCCAAAGGAAAAAGAGAATGGGCAAGCCTATAACAACAAAGGCTAGGTGTTGATAATAGGAGAAAAATGGAAAGTAGATGATGGAAGGCAATTGACCTGAGAGGTAGAGAATGCTATAAGCGAGGGGGCCTGCAAACGAGAATGCCACCATGAGTTGGACCAGTCATATTAAGTTCCAGGCTCAGGACTGGGGTCTGCAAGGTCACTATTTAAAGGTTGAAAACAGAGACATTAGCTGAAAGTCTGTGTACCTAGCCGTTTGTCTGGACACCTAGGTTCCCTTGATCACCCCACACAGCCAGGAGATTCTTCCTTCCTCCCCCATCATCTCCTCCAAAGAATCTTCCCACAGACAAGACCTAACACTGACTTTCAGAGATCCCCAAATAAAACAGGGGATCCACCTTCAGTGAAGCCTACACACTGGGAGCACCCCACGGCAAGCACTTCCAATCAGCTTTTTAGTACTTTACTCCTAAATATCGTCGGGCGCGGTGGCTCACGTCTGTAATTCCAATACTTTGGGAGGCCAAGCAGGGCAGATCACAAGGTCAAGAGATCGAGACCATCCTGACCAACATGGTGAAACCCTGTTTCTACTAAAAATATGAAAATTAGCTGGGTGTGGTGGCGCACACCTATAATCCCAGCTACTCGGGAGGCTGAGTCAGGAGAATTGCTTGAACCCGGGAGGCAGAGGTTGCAGTGAGCCGGGATCACGCCACTGCACTCCAGCCTGGGCAACAGAGCAAGACTCCATCTCAAAAAAAAAAGAAAGAAAAATGTGGAGCTTGACAACTCATGGCCCTTTCCTCTTCTTCATGAAAACCCACTAAAATTTTTGCAAGAAAAATTTAAGGACATTAGCCCTAAGGACAATGAGAACAGGAGAGGCTTCAATAATAACACAAGAACAGAATGCTATTGGAAAGGATCAGAAACAGAAAAGAGATCTTGGAAATTTAAAATTGTTTATCAGAAAAATAGAAATTAATTTAAACTCAACAGAATACTTAGAAGATAGTGTTGAATCTTCTGAAAGTAGAACAAGAATACAAAGATGAATATTAATCCAGAAATGTCAGCACCCAACCTTATGATCCGGATTCCATGGAAGAAAAGAAATGATCAAAAAACTATTATATAGCAGTTCCTGAAACTGCAGTCTCCAAATTGAAAGGGCCTCTCAAGTTATCAATCCAATAAATGGCGGGGTGGGGCGGGGGAAGACCTGTAGGAAAGTATATCACCAATACATTTTCAAACACTGAGGACAAAAAAAGAAGATCCTAAGTCTAATATAAGGTCCTAGATATATCATACAAAGGAACAAGAATTGAAGCCAGGTGAGGTGGCTCACTCCTGTAATCCCAGTACTTTGGGAGGCCGAGGCAGGCAGATCACTTGAGGTTGGGAGTTCAAGACCAGCCTGGCCAACATGGTAAAACCCCGTCTCCACTAAATATACAAAAATTAGCCAGGCATGGTGGTGTGCACCTGTAATCCCAGCTACTCTGGAGGCTGAGGCAGAAGAATTGCTTGGACCCAGGAGGCGGAAATTGTAGTGAGCCGAGATCATGCCACTGCACTCCAGCCTGGGTGACAGAGCAAGACTCCATGTCAGAAAAAAAAAAAAAGTATATATGTATATATATATATATTAGTGAGCATTGGTGTGGCCAGGCACAGCCCTGTGGGCAATGTGGGTTTGCCCTGGGCCCTAAGGAATGAATGGTGTTTCAGGAGACAGCAAGAAGGAGGGTGGAGTGCCAGCAGTACCAGGTAAAATAAATAAGACAAAGTCATTAACATAGGAAAGATTCTTTACATACAAAGAGTTTTTTTTTCTTTTTTTGAGACAGAGTCTCACTCTGTCATACAGGCTAGAGTGCAGTGACGTGATCTCAGCTCACTGCAACCTCCACCTCCCAGGTTCCAGCAATTCTCCCTTCTCACTTCTGGAGTAGCTGGGACTACAGCGCATGTCACCACATCCAGCTAATGTTTTTTTTTTTTTTTTTTTTTTTTTTGAGATAGAGTTTCAATCTTGTTGCCCAGGCTGGAATGCAATGACTCGATCTTCACTCAGTGCAACCTCTGCCTCCCAGATTCAAGCGATTCTCCTGCCTCAGTCTCCCTAGTAGCTGGGATTACATGCGTCCACCACCACGCCCAGCTAATTTTTGTATTTTTAGTAGAGATGGGGTTTCGCCATGTTGGGCAGGCTGGTCTCAAACTCCTGACCTCAGGTGATCTGGCCGCCTTGGCCTCCCAAGTGCTGGGATTACAGGTGGGAGCCACTGCGCGCAGCCAGAGCTCTTCTAATTAATAAGGGGGGAAAAAAAGAAAAAGGAAAAAAAAGACCAAGAACCCAGTAGAAGCAGCACAGAGCCAGGCACAGTGGCTCATACCTGTAATCCCAGCATTTTGAGAGCCAGGGGTGAGAAGATTGATTGACCCCAGGAGTTCAAGACCAGCCTGGGCAACAGAGCAAGACTTTGTCTCATTAAAAATGGAAGAATTGAGGCTGGGTGCGGTGGCTCATGCCTGTAATCCCAGCACTTTGGGAGACCAAGGTGGGTGGATCACCTGAGGTCAGGAGTTCAAGACCACCCTGGTTAACACAGTGAAACCCCGTCTCTACTAAAAATACAAAAAATTAGCCGGGCGTGGTGGCACCTGCCTGTGCCAGCTACTTGGGAGGCTGAGGCAGGAGAATCACTTGAACCCAGAAGGAGGAGGTTGCAGTGAGCCAAGATCACAGCACTGCACTCTAGCCTGGGCAACAGAGCAAGACTATATCTCAAAAAAAAAAAAGGAAAAAGTAGCTAGGTGTGGTGGTGTTCCCTTGCAGTCCAAGCTACTCGGGGGGCTGAGGGAGGAGACTGAGGCTGCTGCAGTGAGCCGTGACTGAGCCACTGCACTCCAGTCTGGGCAACAGAGCAAGACCCTGTCTCAAAAAAAAAAAAAGAGTGAGTAGCAAAGAACATATGCAGATATCATTAACCAAAAAACCACAGTGCAAATAGGTCTTAAATATAAAATAAGATTCACAGACATAATAAGAGAAATACTCAAAAGTTCCATTTTCAGCCAGGTGCAGTGGCTCACCCCTGTAATCCCAACATTTTGGGAGGCCAAGACAGGCGGATTACCTGAGGTCAGGAGTTCGAGACCAGCCTGGCAAACACGATGAAACCTCATCTCTACGAAAATTACAAAAATTAGACGGGCGTGGTGGCGCACACCTGTAGTCCCAGCTACTTAGAAGGCTGAGGCAGGAAAATTACTTGAACCCAGGAGGTGGAGGTTGCAGTGAGCCGAGATCACACCATTGCACTCCAGCCTGGGCAACAGAGCGAGACTGCCTCAAAAAAAAAAAAATTCGGCCGGGCATAGTGGCTCATGCCTGAAATCCCAGCACTTTGGGAGGCCAAGGTGGGTGGATCACAAGGTCAGAAGTTTGAGACTAGCCTGGCCAGCATGGTGAAACCCCGTCTCTAGTAAAAATACAAAAAATTAGCCGGGCATGGTGGCGTGTGCCTGTAGTCCCAGCTACCTGGGAGGCTGAGGCAGGCAATTGCTTGAACCCAGGAGGCAGAGGTTGCAGTGAGTGAGATCATGCCACTGCACTCCGGCCTGGGTGATAGAGCGAGACTCCATCTCAAAAAAAAAAAAAAAAAAAAAAAAAAAATCCCGTTTTCATCTCTCATATTAGCAAAGATCGAAAAGTTCGATAACATTGCGTGTGTCAGGCAAAATTCTAAGATGGGCCCCTAACTTCCCACTGCCTGCTGTACAGGCACCTTTTCCCAATTATTCACCCAAACATTAATCTGGGTGGTACTGCAAAAGGACCTTGCAGATGTGATTAATTCCCAAATCAGCTGACTTTAAGATTATCCAGGTGGGCCTGACCTAATTGTATGAGCTCCTAAAAGCTGGGCCTAGAGGTTGGTGACTGGGAAGTCAGAGACCCAAAGCACAGGAAGGAGTCAACGCACTGTTTTTTCCTTAAGGATGGGAGGGGCCCACATGGCAAGAAATGTGGCTGTCTCTGGGAGCTGAGAGCAGACCCCTGGCTAACAGCCAACAAGGAGAGGCTGACTTCAGTCCTCCAATCATAAGCAACTGAATTACACTAACAAAAACAAGCTTGGGGCCAGGTGCAGTGGCTCACGCCTGTAATCCCAGCACTTTGAGAGGCCGAGGCAGGTGGATCACTTGAGGTCAGCAGTTGGAGACCAGCTCCGGTTACAAGGTGAAACCCCGTCTCTAAAAAAATACAAAAATTAGCCAACCATGATAGTGTGTGCCTGTGATCCCAGGTACTTGGGAGGCCAAGGTGGGAGGATGGCTTGAACCCTGGAGGTTGCAGTGAGCTGAGATTGCACTGCTGCACGGTAGCCTGGGTGATAGAGCCAGACCTTTTCTAAAAAAAAAAAAAAAAAAAAAAAAAGAAAGGAAAAGAAAGAAACCCACAAGAACAAACAAAAACCAAGCTTGGAAGCCTCCAAACAAGACGTCAGCCTGGTAACACCTTGATTTTAACCTTACAGTATTCTGAGCAGAGGACCCAGTCATGCCTTGCCAGACTTCTGACCTCCTGAAATCGGAGCTTATAAATAGGTGTTGTTTTAAGCCACTGAGTTTGTGGTTGTTATGCAGCAATAGAAATCTAATTTGTGTGTTTAAAAAGGTGTGGAGAAACCAGTACATTCATTTATTGCATTTAAATGAGTAAATAAATTTTTTGACATGTAAATAGATATGACCTCCATGGAGGACAGATTGGCAAAATGTATGCAAATTCAAGTTGCTGGCTGGGAGCAGTGGCTCACACCTGTAATCCCAGCACTTTGGGAAGCCAAGGTGGGCGGATCACTTGAGGTCAGGAGTTCAAGAACAGGTTGGCCAACATGGTGAAACCCCGTCTCTACCAAAAATACAAAAATGAGCCTGGCATGGTGGCACGCACCTGCAGTCCCAGCTACTCGGGAGGCTGAGGCAGGAGAATCGCTTGAACCTGAGAGGTAGAGGTTGCAGTGAGCAGAAATCGAACCACTGCACTCTAGCCTGGGCAACAGAGCAAGACTCCATCTCAAAAAAAATAATAATAATTAATAAATAGCTATCAATAGTAGGATAGCCAAATACATGATGGCGTGTGTAGCCTTCATAATGAGGCCGCTCCAGAGATATTGAAACAGAAAGATCTCCAGGAATTACTTACAGGTAAAACTGTAAGGTTTAGGATAGTGTGCAGGATGCTATTTATATGAGGCAAAAAAGAAAAATGTCATCAGGTATGTTGGTGAATGCACAGGATTTGTCTGGAAGTAAACAAGAAACTCGTCCTGACAGCTGCCTACCCGCGAAGGAGATACACTGTTAGTTTCCAGGTTATCTTTGTTCTCTTCTGAGAACAAGGAAGGTGTATGTATTACCTGTTCAGAACAATAAACACAAAAGAACAAGCGTAGCTCTGCCCATGTGGGTACTTGAAGAGAATGTAGTTTCTTTAAAGGAAGGAAGGAGGCCAGGCACGGTGGCTCACACCTGTCATCCCAGCACTTTGGGAGGCGATGGTAGGAGGATCACTTGAGTCCAGGAGTTCAAGACCAGCCTGGGCAACATAGCAAGACCCTGTCTCTAAAAAAATAAAATAATTGGCCAGGCGTGGTGGTGCACACCTGTAGTCCCAGCTACTTAGGAGGCTGAGGTAGGAAGATTGCTTGAGCCCAGGAAGCAGAGGTTGCAGTGAGCCGAGATCACGCCACTGCACTCCAGCCTGGGCAACAGAGCAAGACCCTGTCTCAAAAAATAATAATAATAAAGGATGGAACAAGGAAAAGAAGGGAGGCAGAGAGAAAGGAGGAGGGAGGAAGGGAGCAAGATGAAAAAGAGTAGAGCAAGATTTACTGCCACTTCTCGTCTGTTCAGGTGAATCTTTCTCTTCTACTTGGTATCAACACTATGGCTCATTTCCAGGCAAACGTCCCCTGTGAGAACGACTCCCTGCCGGCTTCTGGTGCTCCCTATCCACCTACCTGGTGCACTCTAGGTGCCGCATCGATATTTACTGCCTGTCTAAGTGAAGGACTGACTGATGCTGCATCCATGTTCTTCCCTTCACCAAGTTAGGCTGGAAATGTGGTTTTGTTTTTATGTTTGTTGAAAAATTTCTAAACTTTCATTTAAAAGTTGGCATTGCCGGCCGGGCACAGTGGCTCATGCCTGTAATCCCAGCACTTTGGGAGGCTGAGGCAGACAGATCACCTGAGGTCAGGAGTTTGAGACCAGCCTGACCAACATGGAGAAACCTCATCTCTACTAAAAATACAAAAATTAGCTGGGTGTGGTGGTGCTTGCCTGTAATCCCAGCTACTTGGGAGGCTAAGGCAGGAGAATCACTTGAATCTAGGAGGTGGAGATTGCAGTGAGCCAAGATCGAGCCACTGCACTCCAGCTTGGGCAACAAGAGCGAAACTCCATCTCAAAAAAAAAAAAAGTGACATTTCCAGGCTGGGTGTGATAGCTCACACCTGTAATCCCAGCACTTTTGGAGGCCGAGGCTGGTGGATCACAAGGTCAAGAGATCGAGACCATCCTGGCCAACATGGTGAAACCCCATCTCTACTAAAAATACAAAAATTAGCCGGACATGGAGGTGCGTGCCTGTCATCCTCGCTACTTGGGAGGCTGAGGAAGGAGAATCACTTGAACCCGGGAGGTGGAGGTTGCAGTGAGCCGAGATCACGACACTGCACTCCAGCCTGGTGACAGAGCGAGACTCTGTCTCAAAAAAAAAAAAAAAAAAACAAAGAAAGTAACAACCAGGGCAAAACTAAGATTACCCCAGACAGGAAGAACAAGTAGCAACAAGTCGTGTGGAAATCAGGTGTTGTGTGCACAGTGACGGCTCTCCTTGCATAATTGCCTAACACACCCTCCTGGCCCAGTTCATAAATCTAGACCTGGCAGGCCTGGCCATGCAAGTAACTTGCCCACCGCTTTTGGGCCAGTGGGTGTGGCCGTCTGAGCACTCCCACAGCCTCTGCGACATCTGCACCTGGATGGGGCCACTCCACCCAGGTTGCCATGGAAGCGGATGGAGATTGAATTGCTCCTATGCCCTCTGGCCTGGAGCCAGGACCTGGGCTCCCTGCTACCAGGGAAAGCTCCCCTGGGCTACTGAAGGCCCCAGCTCACCCGCTCTACCTTCAATAGTTGTGGTTTTAGCAGCGACCCTGCCAGTAAGGGCCTGGGTGGCTCCCAGAATGGGGACCTGCTTTCTTGTCAGCCTGGGATCTAACAGGACTGCTCCAGGGCCTGCAAAAAAAGAGTGCTTTTTTTTTTTTTTTTTTTTTTTTTTGAGAAGGAGTCTCACTCTATCACCCAGGCTGGAGTACAATGGCGTGGTCTCAGCTCACTGCAACC